>BRXX01000280.1:0-22007 GCA_030267905.1 Triparma verrucosa
ACCCTAACCCTAACCCTAACCCTAACCCTAACCCTAACCCTAACCCTAACCCTAACCCTAACCCCTAACCCTAACCCAAACCATAACCATAACCATAACCATAACCATAACCATAACCATAACCCTAACCATAACCATAACCATAACCATAACCATAACCCTAAACCATAACATTAACAGGTAAACAATTCATCTGTTTATTCTACAAAATTCAATTCTTTACATTTTATCTTCATAATCATCATTGTCATCACTATTATCGTCGAGCAGCACTTCTCTAGAATCCTCAAGCTTCCTAGCTAGAATTGCTGATTTAGCCAATCCAATCTCTAAATCAAGCTTAGTTGTATCTGCCTTTAGCTTTTTTAGTCCGCTCTTCATCTTAACAAGACCAGATGTGTCGGACATGGAAGATGCCCTCTCCTCTGCTAATAACTTAGTTTCTTGCAGTTGCTCTTCAATAATCTCTAAAGCATCTGTGGCTTGTCCAAGACTTGCTTCCACAATGGCATGTTGTTCACGCACAACATTAATCTCGGACAAAATATTTGCGTTTTCAAGAGAGAGTTGGTGGACAGTTTCAAGCGCAGATAATGACTTCTCCCTTGCGAATAAGGTTTCTCTATCTCCCCCAGCAATTGACCTAATAACCTCAAGACCAGGTGCCAGATTACCCTCGCCACAAATCCTCTCTGCGCTTTCCCTTGCCTGTCGAAGGTGGTCCCTCCAGGAGCCTCCTCCTGCCCCAGCCCCCAACTTTCTTGTCAGCCTGGCTGAAACATTTTCGAGCTCTTTCCTCCAAATTATTGGATCAACCACTGGATCGATCATTATAAAAGATCTCTCCAAAACAGGCTCAAAATCTGCCTCCCCTTTTTCAACTGCATCCTCTTCAACTTCAATTTCATCGGCAATTGAATCTATCATGGAGAGTGCACTCGTTAGAATTACTTACATAAAAAAAATCACAGCAGATGTACCTTTCCTCACCTTCGTCAGATTCACTTGATAGGTTTTGTGAAGGGGGCGGGGGCTCGCTTTCCTCAAAAGTACGCCGGATTGTTGTGGTCCTTGTGCCTTTAACCCTAGCTTCTTCCACTTTCCCCACCACAAAGGCCAGCACGTTCAAAACGTCTTTGCCGAAGCCCTTACGTAAATTTGCTACCTTCAGCCTACCTTCAAAACCCTTCTTGTCGCACCACGCCACTATTGCGTTGGAAATTGTGCTCGGATCATCAAAAGCATCGAATTTCAGTCTCTCACCAGGCAAGTGATGAATCAATGATTTAACAATGCAAACGAAACGTTCAAACTGCTCTGCCGGGTTCGACATTTTCAACGCTAACGAATGAGGAGTCGGAGGCGAGATCATGTCATCAACCCACTGCATATTTAATATCGAGCAGCGTTGCAGAAACACCTCCCCTTCAAGCAGCGTCAAAGGTGACGAGTCCTGGTTATCATCGATTTCAAAGGCAATTACCAATGAGTGTGTTTTTTGCGAGCTACTGGGTGTTTTCTTTTTCCGACCCGTCTCATAATCAGGAGACTGGAGCACTTCCGCTCCCGAGAGCTTTCTTTCGACCAATTGGACGTCTAACCTTTCTCTCCTTGCCTGAGCTTCTCCGAGCCTTGCCCCTGCCGTCGGTGTGACGCTAGGCGCAGAAGGCACCGTGAAGCTCTCCATCTTCTTTGGCGACAGAGTCAAGGAGTGCCGCCGTGAAGGCGGCATTATTCCCTTCTCTCGAGACCTCGGATCGATTTCACCTTTACTCAAACCTGTGCTGAAAAGTGGCGACTTTCCGTGCGTCTTCTTCTTCTTCTTCATTTGGTGAGGAAGATTGAACGGTGATTCTTGTAGATCGATGTCTAGCGTGGTGGTCGTCTTTGGCCGGTTGAAGTTGCCGAGGTGCATCTCCTCAATCTTAGAGTCTACTTTCAATTTCTCCACTTGAGTGGCGCGGGCGAGAGAGGACCTGCGAAGCCGCTGCCCAGGTGCAGCACCGGCAGGTTTGGAGGGTCCATGACTACTGCCACCGAGACTGTTGGTTGGAGAACCCGCTGGTGGAAATGAGGCCAAGCTCAATCTACGGCGTGGTGATGCGTCGTCGCTCGGAGGTGAGTGCGAATGGTTTAAGGTGGCAGGGTGGTAATGAGATCGGTTTGGACTGATCGGAGAACTCAAAGGCGAGGGCATGTGAATGACGGTTGTGTGCAAATTAGGGCATACAATGCAGTGTAAACAGGGTTCAAATTTCCCTAGCGGGATAGCGTATAAAGAAACTGGTCGGTAATCGATGATAACTTTTGCGTGACAAGGTTGAATGTGGCAAGGGGAAAGCAACCGGGGACCAGGCTGGAAAAGTGAAATCGACACAAACGCATGATACCTCTTCCTCTCAAGGCGTTTCTCTTTGCCATCCTACTATTGTGCTCTCTAAGCGCTACGACAAGCACTTCCATCAACACGCGTCGGTCCTGTGTCATCACTGGAGCTACCAAAGGCATCGGCCGAGCTTGCGCGGAGACACTGGCAGCAGAAGGAGTGCAGCTCTGCCTCTGCGCCCGCAATCAGACTGAGGTTGATGAATTCGTCGAGTATCTGAACGCTAAATACTACGATAGCCCAGCTGCCTGTGGGACAGCTGCAGATGTGTCTACTACGGAGGGGTGTGAGAAGCTCATCGATTTGGCAGCCAAAACCTTCGACAACAAGCTCGACATCCTGATCAACAACGTCGGCACGAACATTAGGAAGCCGACAATTGAATACTCCTCCTCCGAGCTCTCCAAGGTCATCGCCACGAATTTCCACTCCTGCTTCATTCTCTCCCAGCTTGCCCACCCCCTCATGAAAAGACAGCCCTCCTCCTCCTCTTCTGGTCCCACCGCCTCGATCGTTAACATCGGTTCGGTCGCTGGAGACCCTGGAGGCTGCATGTGGACCGGCACCCCGTACGCCGCCACCAAGGCGGCGATGAATCAGCTGACCGGAAACCTGGCCTGCGAGTGGGCGGCAGACGGTATTCGCGTCAACTGTGTCGCACCGTGGTACATAAACACGCCTCTGGCGAAGCAGGTGCTCAAGGATGAGACTTATAAGTCGCGTGTCCTTTCGAGGACCCCGTTCAAGCGCGTGGGAGAACCCGAAGAGGTTGCCGATGTCGTCGCCTTTCTCTCTGGCACGAAGAGTTCCTACGTAACTGGCCAAGTCATCAATGTCGATGGAGGTTATTCTCGAATGGGGTTCTATTAACTGAAAACTGACTCGACCAAATAAAATAAATATAGCCCTACACCAAACCAATTAATTATAATTAAACCAAAGCTCTAAACGTTCTTTCGCAAATTAATTTTTCTATTTTTAGCTCGCTGATCTCGTCTTCTGTTTCATCTTCTCCAATACTAGTTGACTCTTGGTATCTAAAACTCCAGCCGCCCCTAGCATCCCCAGCCCCTGTGAAAGTTTCTGATCCACAACGTCGTCTCCCCCGCCGCTCATGGAGCTCCTAAAGACGTTGTAACACTCCACCAAACACTTGCCCAGTATCTTCTTCAGCTTGAGATCCTCCTCGTCCAAAGCTTTCCCACAGACCACCGCACTGAGCCTCAACAAGCTGTCGATTATGAAACCGTCCCTGACCTCCTCGCCCGAGCTGGGTATGACGCTGCACAGGCTCTCTGTTATCAGGATACTGAACTCGTTGACGTCCTTCTCGACCCAGCTGTAAATGCACTCGCAGAGCATATCGCAAATATTCCCCCCCTGGCCGAACATGAACAGCAGCTTGCACACCGAGCTGACACCTTCGTACTGGACGTCGATCGAGCCGTCTCGGGTGAAGGCGATTATGGACGGGACTATGACACTCTCAACCGTAGGCAGCTGCGAAGTGGCTCGTGTTAAAAGTCTCAGTTGCTTCGCTCCCTCGGTATTATATATATTATATTATATATTCACATAAAATTTCTCGGTCGCTTCGCTCCTAGCACCTCACCTCAAAGTAGTTTACGCTTATTGATAGTAAGTTGCACACTGTAAGCTTGACGTTGTCATCAATTTCACCTCCACCACCCTCCTCCCCCTCCTCCACGAGCTCCACCAAGCACTTCAGCAAGCTTTCCTTGCAATTGTCTGAGCCCGAGCTCGCCAACCTGCTCAGGGTGTCCACCACGACGTCAAACGTCACTGCCGCGCTCCCTTCGTTCACGCCGACTGTTAAAATTTTGAGCAAGTTTACCATGGCCGGCTTCGGAAGTCCCGCACCCACACCCTGCACCAAGACGGGCAGTATCGAATCCCTCAGTCCCACCGCAACGTCATACCGACGCACCCCCAGCGTCACCCCTCCTCCCCCCTCCTCCATGGCCCCTGCCATGGCTGCTTGGAGCTCCTCCACCCCCTCCACGACCTCCCCTGCAACGCTAAAAATTATGTCGTCGACCTTCAAGCCGGCCGAGCACGCGATACCTCCGTCGCTAATGTCCTTCACGACGCACTCCCTCTTTTCCTTTGAGTCCACCAGACTCACGCCCAGGCTCTCCCCCCTTTCGAATTCCAGTACCACCTCGACGTCGTCGTATCTTCTGTCATCGCTCTTGTATCCAGTGACGCTTTCGAAGATGTCGCCCACGATGTCACTCTCGCCCTCGACATTGCGCACCCCCAAGACCTTCACCAGCAGGCCAAAATCGCCGTCGTCGTCGTAAAACGGATGGTCTTCGCCCACAAACTCTTCCACCTTTAAGCCCATTATTCCCAAGATTTTGGGGAGGATTATGGCTTGGGCGAATTCCTCTCCAAGATTCTCGGTCACCGCCTCGACTATTCGACTAGAGGGTTCAGCGTGAATGCCCCCCTCCGCCCGAAGCAGCAAGCCCAGGGCTTCGTCAAGCACCTTCTCGACCATGAACCTCAGTCCAAGCCACTCCTCGAAATCCTGCGAGCGATGCCACATGTTAGAACGACCAACTACAAGCAGCTGCTGGAAATTAGCTCGCCCTCACCTCATTCAGGACGTTCCCATTGACCAACTCGGCCAACTCGTATTCGACCTCGTCCTCGGCCATTTCCCACACCAGAGGTATGATCCTTTCCAGCACCACCACGTACACCATTGCCGATTCCGTCGTTCCTGCTCCTGACATGACGCTAAAGATCCGGGTGACGAAGTCGCCCAGGGGACCGAAAAAGCCTCCCCCTCCCCCGTCCTTCTCGAGCCTCTTCAAGTAACTCATGCTCAAGTTGATGACTTCGTCGAGAGCGGCTTTCCCATTCCCGGCCACCCCTCCGCCTCCGCCGATTTCCCTCTCGCCCTCCAGCCCCCTCAAGACGATGTCCTCGATGACCCTCTCTCCGAACTTCTCAAGGTTGTTATTGAACCACTTGAAAACTTTACCCTTGCAGTTGAATCGCTTTGAAACGCTGAGCAAGTACTCCGCCAGGCCCTCAGGCACCCCCTCTGCTTCATTCATCCTTCCCAAGCACTCGGTGAAGATAGATAATAGCAGCGAGACGATCTCCTCATTTGCTATTCCCATGCCCAAGTTCCCCATGACGTTCGAAATAAGCGCCTTGGGTTCGCACCTCAAGTCGGACAGGAACTTGACGACCTCGTTCCGCTCCTTCTTCTTGGGTCTCTTCAGCATCAGTATAACTCCGAGCACGATCCTCGACTTCTCGCCGCCCTCCGCGGCCACCATGTACGCAAGCTTAAAAATAGGCAAGAGAACCTCCAACCTGCTGTGCTGCGGCACGAGTCCGCAAAGGGCCGGCAGGCTCTCTCCCAAAGTCCCGCTGATCATCTTGCTCATGGGATGTCGTCGCTCCCCCTCTCCGTCTATATCTTCCAAGGCTGAGGTTTCAGCTTCGATTTTCTCCCTCTTCATATCCTCCACGACTTGCATCAGCTGCGTCACCGAGTTGTTGGCCTCGTCATTCTTCTTCTTCAAAGCCTCGACCTGCAACAAGGCAGTATTGGGCGTGAGCGTGTTGAACATCCAAATATAAGTCCGCAACTCCTCACCTGCGACTTTAACTTTTTGTTCTCCTCCTTGAGCCCTCCACTAACCCCCCTTTCCAATTCAATTTCCTCCAGAGCCTTCGCCAGCTTCGCCAAACTGTCCTCCTGCGACTTTGCGTGCCTAAATATTTTGGTCAGCGAATTATTTCCCCTTTTGCCGGTGCCGTTGACGCCCTGCTTTATGTCCTCCTTCATCTGGAGGTACGTAAGAGAGTACGATGACCTCGACTGCAAGTAATCGCAGACCATCGAATCGAGTTCTTGCAAGTCCACGCCGTTCATTGCTGCCGGCTCGCTACTCTCTGCCTCGTCGTCTGCTTCATCTTCATCTACCGCCTGGCTGCTTTCCTTTGCGGACATTGAGGAGAGGTCCTCCTTCATTATCGACAGCTCATGCTGGAGAAGAGTAATCTTCGAGTCCCGAGAGGCGAGGAACGGGTGCAAGGACGCTGGTGTGGCGAACGGCGTGTCGGTTCTTCATTGTTTGCGTGTGATTTTGGTGCAAGTGTGTGGTTAGATGGAATTTTGTGTGAAATACACACACACGCACACATAATTTCCCTGCTCACCTGCCCTCCTGCCCTTCAAGCCTCTCGAACTCCTCCTCCAAGATCGATTCGACTTTCTCGTCGAGGATGAAGTCGCCGCCTAGGTCTTTCATTTCCTGGGGTATGTGTGTGATATCAACGTGTGCGATGTGTTAACGTATACTCCTCACTTGCACTGCTCCCCCCTCGCTAGTCGGGACAACTAACTTACCTGTTTAAACTCCAGTAAGGTCAGATAGAAACCTTTGTTCTTCATTATGTTCACCCCTTCGCTCAAAGTCTGTCGCTCGGAGTCGCTGATTTCGGTGGACATCTTCTACGGTGCAGGATGAGGAGGAGAGGGAGGGGCAAAGGAGGGGGGGACGAGGCGCCGAAGAGAGGAGATTGAGAGTGGGAATCAAAAGGATCCACGTTAGTGGCGGTATTCCAGGAAGTTTTTCTACGTAGCTTCCAATATAATTGGCCTGGATTTTCAATCGATTTATAATGATGCCTTGTTATCAACCTCCTCACAAGCAGTATGTTTTTGCAACCGCCTGGGTCAAAACATTGAACAAAAAGGCGACCATGAAGGTTTCAGACGTCAACGCTGCAGATTCTGTGGAAGCTAATGCTCAACAGTTCAGAAGGAGGTCGGTTCAGCTTGGTTTGCCCCATCCTGTCTCGGCGCTAGCCCCAGGAACTGGAGTAACCCGCACGACAACAGGAAATGTCGCCGAAGCAACCATTACAAGTGCTGCAAGCAGTTTCTTCGACCATTGTTCGGCGAAGGGAAACGTGGCGAGGAACATTGATTTATGGTATGACAGCACACTACCTAAAGATCTCACCAAAGAGGAACTAGAACCTCTAATGAAAAGAATCTTAGGAGAGATAGGGACGAGGGTGAAGCCACTACAGAAACTTGGAAGGATCGGCCTTGCGGCTCGTCTGTCGGTAGTGCTGGTACTGAGCTACAGTGACATGGCCACCGACATTTTGGTTGCAGCACAGTTTCAGGGTGACGGAAACCAAAATTGGTTCTTGATGTCGATTGGCTTTGTGATAGCTGCAACAATTTGTCATGTTTTCTTTGCGATAGCGCAGAACTGGAGAGAGCCATTTAAAAAAATATGTCCGAGGGTGCTTGGCGCTGCGTTGCTGCTTTCTCCGCTTCTTGATGGCCTAGCAATGTGGTCTGGTAGAAAGAAAGGCGAGAACGAAATGATACCTCCCGTCCTTGCCCTTTTAATAACACGTGGAGTTGAGCTTGGTATTGAGTCCTTGCCGGAAAGCGTTCTCCAGTCACATATTATGATGGTATCTGAAGACATCTCCACATTGCAGTACTTTTCATTTTTGTCGTCGATCTTAGCTGCGGCCTTTACTGTCGTGGATACGAATGTCAGCACAGAATCATTTAACATGAACCATCAGATCCGAGGGCCTTATTCGAATCCAATTTGGGGACTTGTCCCGCCCTCGACGAAAGGTCTGGTCGCTTTCTATTTATTTGGAACAGTTTACATCGCGGGATACCTTTCACTGTCTATTATAGTCACCTCTTCGTTAGCAACGTTAAATTTGAAATGGTTCCTGCTCTGGATTACCTTCGACTTTTTCATCTTCTGTGTTCTTTACAGAAAGCTGCATGGGTCGTTTTACTGCGCTGCTCTTGACTTTCATCTGCCCTCTATTTTTCGTTTTTCCTTCATTGCATTTTTGTTCTTGTTGATGCAGTGTCTTCCCCTGCTACAATTCCGTCACCCGTCTGTTCTTGGAGCCAGAGCGTTTTCGTCGTGGCAAGTTTACAGAGTCATGGCAAACACCATAATTTTTGCATTTGCATCTTCTTTCTTATTTGAAGACCCTGATATCAATATCAATGATAAGCAATTTTATACGTTTTTTGCAAGTACGGTTGTCTCCACTATTTGTGGGGGTGTAGGTTTTGTTTTTTTGGGTGTGACCAAGGGGAAACAGAGATGTTTAATTTCGAGCCCAGTTGGAGTTATATACCACACGTCTGAAAATAGAGGCACGGAGGGGTATATATGCAATGACTTTAGGTCTGCAGACGATGCGATATTACACAACGTTATGTTCATTCATCCAAAGTTTTATGACTTGAATGACGTTGAAAAGTTCACACTGGCACTTGAGGCATCCAGCTACCTATTTGAAAATGAGATACTTCACCCCTCTGCCGGAACAAACGTGACCGCACAAAAACTCTTTCAAAGGCTCGAAGATATGTTCAAAATGTTCGGCAGCGCCGAGCAACAAGAGCGAATAAATCAGAAATTAGAGGAACTCCGAGTCTCCGTCGAAATTCGCCACAAGCAAAATCTAGAACAAGAAAAAGCTTAAAACAAAACTTTTAACAAAAATAAACAATAGCAATAGCTCTAATTTTACATTACTCCAACATCAGCTCGTCCTCCAGAACGTTCTCCTCGCCCAAATAGTCACACACAACCTTTACGACGCTCACGTTGTACCCCTTCTCCCTCTCCCATGACTCCTCCTGGAGCTCGATCCTGCTCTCGCAGTCTAGTAAGGGCAGAGCGTTGACGAGCTTCACTCCGATGCCCCTGAAGCCGAAGGGCTTGCGGCCGTTCGCGGTCTTCTCCTCCACCGCCGGCAGGAGCATCAGCGTGGGGAAGGCCATTGGCGACTCCGACAGGCTCCTTATCCTGGCGTTCTCCACCGCGGTGGATCTTCTGGGCGGCGACAGAGCGTCGTGCCCTCCCTTGGGGCTGCTGGGGCTCCCCGGCAGTCCTCCGACCTTTGTCTTCTTTTTAGTCCTCACCAAAATGCTGTACTCGAAGCCTCGAACAAGCAGATCCTCCAAGCTTTCCCACGGGGGGCGCCTGACGAGCTCCCTGGCCTTCTCCTCGTCCCCCTCCTTCACCTCGTCCACCACGACACTGCTCCGCACAATCCAGTCGCCTAGCCTGTTCACCGACCCAACGAAGGTCCTGAACCCCTCGCTGGCCTCCTCCCTCCACTTGACCCCCTCCTTCCCCCACTTGAAGGGGCCCTTCCTGAACGCGAAGAACCTGCCGTCCTCCCTCAAAAACGTCCCACAATCCGGCCGAAGTTGGAGCCACCGGCTCTCCAGCGCGTCGAGCTCTGCGGCGAGATTTTGAACAATGAAACGAGCGTGGAGATTGGGTTAGATAATACTGAATACTACAGCCCCACACAGCTGGTCCCCTCGCCCTCGCAGCCTCTTCGGTCGCTTCTCACCTACGTGTTTGATCAGGACTGCTGCGCTCTTGCTGCTCAGCATGCCGATCTGGAGGCCGTGGAGAAAGTTGAGCAGGCAAGTTTCCCACCAGAAGCTTCCCCTCCCCTTCCCCAGCCTCCCGTCGAACCACCCCCCGCCCTTGGCGACGACTGCCTCCTCCTTGAACGGCTCCACGATTAATTTTTGAACCACCTCGTCAACCTCGTCGCTCCCTCCCCCCAGCTTGACTAAGTTCTGCTCGTACCCCTCTCCGAAAACTTCCTCCAGCACCGGCATGAGCTCGTTCCTCAGCCTCCCCCTCGTGCTCCAGCTCGGCGTAGTATCCTTGAAGTACCCCACCCCGAACTTCTCCGCGTACTTCAGCACGTTACTCTTGTTCAGCGCCAGCAGCGGCCTCAGCACCTTGACGCCGTTGACGGTGCCCTCCCCCTTCATCCCGCTCAGGCTCAAAACGCTCTTCCCCTTGAACGCGTTCGTAATGACGTTCTCAACGACGTCCCCGGAGTGGTGCCCAAAAACGACGCCCCTCGTCCCCCATTTCTCTATGAGATCCCCGTACATCCCGTAGCGTATATCCCTCGTCACCTTCTCGTACATGTTCCTGTCGACCTCCCCCCTCTTCCCTCCGACCGTCTTCAAAACGTCCTCGACCAGAATTTCGATGTTCCTGTCTTGGCACCATTTCGACACCCAGGCCGCCTCGGCGTGCGCCTCGGACCTGTTCCCGTAGTTCAGGTGACAGGTCTTGACGATCAAAGGGTAGGCTGATGAGAGGTGGTGAAGGCAGTGGGTGATGACCATGCTGTCGACGCCTCCGGAGAGAGAAACGAGGACAGTGACGGTTTTCGACTCTGATTGTGATTCTGTCGTGGACTGTCCGTTTTCTTTCCTCTCGTTGCCCTTGCTGTTCTCGCCGTTCTTCTTGTTCTTCTTGTTCTTGCTGTTCTTGCTGTTCTTGCTGTTCTTGCTGTTCTTGCTGTTCTTGCTATTCTTGCTGTTCTTCCCTCCGCTCAGTCTCTCCTTCCTCCTTTGCCACTTCACTCCTCCACCCCACTTCTTAACCCCATTCGAAACCCCAGCCTCCTTCTCAACCCAAGCCTTGAGGCATTTGTAAACCTCAAACTTTTCGATCCCCTCTGTCGACATGTCCACGCCTCCGTCCGGCTGCTCCAGAATATCCCCCTCTTCGAATTCCGTCTGCCCGGCCTCGTGGTGCCTCTGCCCGTCCTCCATCGTTCTCAGCCTGCGTGAAGATAGGGTTAGATTCTACAGCCACCCAGTCGATTCGCTTTACTTCGCTCCGCTCCACTCCTCTCGGCCCCTCACCTTCTCAAAGTCGCCGCCTTGAAGCGCTTGAGCGTCTCCTCGTCCTCCTTCATCCTCTCGCCCCTCTCGAGAATAGCGTTGAAGACGTCGCGAGACGCCTCCAAGGACGACAGGTGACGTAAAGGCATCATCGCAAAGCAGAACTCGCTCGCATTCAATTCGCTAAAGCAGCTCGAGTTCCTCAGCCTCTCCACGGCTTGAAGTGAATACTCCCCCGCCCTTCTCAGGTCAAAGTCAGGCGTCGACCTGACGAAGTGCCGAGGGAACTGGTCCAGCAGGATTATAAGCGCCATCCTCGAGTTCTTGTCCTCAGCAGCCATCCACTCCTGCCTGAATCGCGCGTCGTCGAGGACTCTGTTGATTTACAGTGCAGAGTTTGAGCGACGAATTAGTTAGAATGAGTGGCTCATGTGCTTCGTGAAGGGCTCCTGTGCCTTCTCACCTCTGGCACAGGTTCCTGTAGCGATCCACCTTGGCGTCAGCCAACTGCCTGGCCGTGGGAGTGCACGGCATCCAGAGGGTCTTGCGGAGGGTCGAAGGCGGGAGGGACGGATTGAACCAGAAGGACATTATTGAAGCTGCGTTGAAGGAAGGAGACGATGAAGGGACGAGGAGCTGCGTTGGAATAGAGGCATCGATAGAGCCTATTTGTACAGAGCCTATTTGTGAGCCTATTTGTGATCGTATGAGCGATAGGAATGCATGTAACTTGGATAATATAGTATCTCTGTAACGGCGTATAAGTCCTATCGCTATAAATAATGAAATGAGGCGCAATTTGGCCCTAAATGAAGTAAAGTTTTGAGGGATCATCGAGGATGAATTGTCTGCCTTGATAATGAATCTGTCAGGGTCCTTTCTTGGCCGCGCTTCCGCCTCTCTAAAACGCCGCTGACACTATTAGATATTAGATATGCAGATTGATGTGATACGAGATCAGGCCAAGCTGAAGAACTGAAAATTGTGGGGCTTTCACTGATTTTAGTCAGTTTGCTGGGAGGAAAAAGAGAAAAAGCAATCAAACAATTCCAAACGTCCCAGCTCACCAATCCACATTCCTGATAGTAGTCCCCAACTCCTCCAAACCCGAATCGCTCCCCTACACACCAATTGTGACGTTGATCCAACTTTTAACAACTCTCCTAACTCCAACACTCCAACTCCTCCTCCGGCCATCAAAGCAGCCCCCCCTTCCTCCACGATGCCTTTGACCGCCGCCCAGCTCGGCAAGCTGACTAGGAAGTCAGTGTCGATGATGCAGAAGACCAAATTTGAGGCGACACCGTCATCCCCCAAGAACAAGTCAAAGAAGAAGAAAAGGTGAGAGCACTGTGAGCCGATAAGGTAAAGCAAGGCCTTCCAACCCCATATCTAACACGCGTACGTGCCACACGCAGCCAACCCAAACCCTCCCGCTCTCTCCCCTCCATCCCCCGAGCTCGCCGTGGCGGGGGAAAAGAAATAACCCGGACCGACATGCACGGCCGTGTCCGCAAATCCACCCCCTCCTCCGACCCCCTCTCCTACTCCTCCTCCACCCTCCCCCGCCCCAAGACCAAGCAGCAGACGAAGAAGGGCAAGGTCGAAAAGGACGATGCAGGGCTCCGCTGGGTCGTCGACTCCCGCGAGCAGGTGAGGTTGTCCAAGCTAGTAGCGTTAAGTCTTATCTAAACCAATCCAACTCAACTCTAACTCGTTTGACCCCCGCCCGCAGCTGGAGTATGTGGCGTCCAGGAGGAATGAGCTCGAGTCTCGAGGCACCATCGCTAAGAGAATGTACGAGAGGAAGATGGCTAACAACACCACGAGCATAAACTTCGACGGCTTTGGTGAGAACAAGATCGAGTACGTTTCTGACATGATGCGTTCGTTCGTTCCGAGGGATCAGTTTGAGGGATTTGAGAGAAGGGACCCGTTCCAGGATCTCAAGAGGGCGAAGCAGCTCAAGCAAATGCTGCAGAAGTCGAATATCGACCTGGGGTCGGGGTTTGGGGGGAATGACGCAGCTTGGATCACGGACAACCAGGCGAGCTCCAAGAAGGTCCTGGAGGCCGTGGCTCTGGACGAGCGCAAGGTGAGCACGTGCGAATTGTGGCTGTGCTGCCGACTTGACCGCTGGCCCTTTTTAACACACAAACCGCAGTTCGGGAAGAGGGACCCCTTCAAGGACATCAAGCGTGCACGAGCACTGAAGCAGCAGCTCCAGAAGTCGACGCTGGACCTGGGCTCCGGCTTCGGGGGCAATCCCGAGGCTTGGATCACCGACAAGCAATTCTGCCAGCAAGTGGTGGACAAAGCTCTGAGCTCGGGGGAGTTCAAGGGGCGGGACCCTTCGAAGGATAGGGCCCATGCGAAGGCTCTCAAGAAGTATCTCCAGCGCACTACACTTCAGTTGGGCTTCGACAGTCGTTACATGTAAATTAAGTCACTTGTTTGAAAACTAAATATGATCATAAATCTTCTACCTTGACTTCCTACTGCACGCCACTACTTCATTCATGCCTAAAACTCATCATCATCGTCTATGTCGCCTGCGAGCTTGTCGGCCAAAGCCTCGAGCCTTGCGATTCTCTCGGCGACCGACTCCTCCTTTGCCTTCCCCCTCTTCTTCAGCGTAGTTACCTTCCTCTCCACCTCCACAACCTCCTCGTCGTCGTCGTCGTCGTCGTCGTCACTGTCCTCTTCGGCGTCGTCGTACAGGCCTGCAACTCTGACGCCGGGGTCCACCTTGACGACCTTCCCTCCCTCAGTGTGGACGGGAACTTCCAAAATATCGTTGGCGAACTGTGATGAGCATAGTAAAGAGCAGTGAAGATTGGGTTAGATTAAAAAATGTTTAGCTCAATTTAGCTGTCGCACTCTTATATATATTTTTTGTAGCTCACCTGCTCCGCCTCCTTGTCCGCTTTGACCTGCTCCCTGTGGTCCATGTGCTGCTGGAGGGCAGCGAGGTTGTCTCTGATGCTCTGCTCCTCCGGCTCTAGCTTCTGAGCCTCTAGCAGCACCCTCTGCGAGTCTTCCAGCATGCCCAGGCGGAGGTAGGTGACGCCGAGATCGCTCAAATACCAAGGGTTTTCCGGAGCTAGTTGCACCGCCTTCTCAAAGAGGGGCAACGCCTCCTTGATCCTGTCGGCCATTGCATGGTCGAGCGCCTCGCCCCTCGCCTTTGCAGCCTTCTCTGGGCTAGGCTCTCCGTCGTCCACCTCCACAGGGGGCGGCTTCGGCTTCGGCTTCTTTTTCTTTGGCGGCGGCGTGTTGGGGTCCCTGAACAGCCCGGGCCGGTAACTTCCATCGTCGTCCGGGTCAAGGTCCTTCTGCCCTCTGTCGGGCGTAACTCCCAGATCTCTGAAATTGATGTGCTCCATCACCGCGGCAAGGTTGTTCTTCACGTCCTGGTGATCCGGGTCAATTCTACCGGCGCGCTCAAGCTCTGTCCTGGCCTCGTCAAGCTTGCCCAAACGCATCAAGGTCACGGCAAGATCGTTCATCAAGCGGACATCCATCGGCTCCAATTGCACAGCCTATAGGTTGATGGTGTAGTGCGTTGTTTAGAATATGTTGCAGCCTCTCACAACTTTTCCTCTTCCGCCAGCTTCTCTCCATCTCTCTCTCTTTCTTACCTTCTCGAACCAGTGCAGACTCTCATCTGTCCTGTCTTCCATTGCGAGGCTGATGCCGTATTTGTGGCATGCATCCGCGTCTGTTGGATCCTGCGAGATACAAATATTTTCGGGGAGGGTAAGCGCGCGTATAGCAAACAAATTTACCCAAACAAATTCCGTAACCCGAAACCTAACCGTTCTCCTCTAAAACTCACAGGGCCATTGTTTTCGCCAAAGGGATTGAGACCTGATAGGCTAAATGCCGACGCAGGGTTAATATGCGGCGCCAGAAGTGGCAGGATCAGCAAAATATTAGCGAACTTCATGCTAAATTTTCCACCAGAGGGGGACAGAAATGTCTGAATTGTCGAAGGTCGAAGGATTGGGACCTGCAGCTAGCTCCTCTTGCCACACCATTTTACCATGAGCAACCCGCCGCCGCCAGTGGCCTCTGTTGTAATACCGCCCAGCGCTCCTCCGCCGCCGCCCGTGGACCAGTCTCCGAACGCGTCACAGAAGAAATATCAGAATTGGTGAGACGACTTCCCTTTCGGGGGTTCCTAGCAGCAGGCTGTTTGCGGGGATGTCGGGACGGGGGAACGAGATCACATTGCTGTCCACAACCCAATGTGAATACTTTGCACGGCCTCTGCGCGTACCCCGCCCCAACTCCCTACTTATTCACTTGATTCTTGTCAAGGTCTCCACTGCCTAGGTGCCACTCCCCCCTCCCCCACCTAAGACCTCTCCGAGCGCTCCTAACCCAAATCTCCCGCTCCGCAGGAAAGAGGCATGGGACGATGCACGAGCGGTCGTCGCGGTGGATATCGCCGTCCTTCAGACAACCGTGTCTGAGCCAGAGCAGACTGGAAGCTACATGTCAAAGCACATTACGTACCTGATAAGGACTGAACCGTACACCTACCTCGTGCGCCGCCGGTACACCGACTTCGTCTGGCTCAGGGATGTCCTCCAGAAGCGTTACATAGGGATGCTATTGCCGTCGCTTCCTCCGAAAACCTATCAGAGCACCGGTAGCGGGTCAAGCAGCACAAGCGGCCTGGTGAAGCACCGCATGAGGATGCTCGGCATTTTTCTGGAGAATTTGGTCCAGATCCCGTATGTCCGGGGCGATCCGAGCGTGCTGGCTTTCTTGAGCGTCCAGAACGAGTCCGAGTTCGACGCTGCCAAGACGGCGACTGCCATCCCTGACCTCTTCAGCGACACTTCTGCAGGTGCGATCAAGTGGAGGGACGCCCTTCGCTCCGCCACCATCCCCCACAACGGGCAGAGGGTGCTGATGGACTTTATCAACCAGCTGGAATACCTGGAGGGACATTTGAAAAAGCTCGTGGCCGCGACCAAGACTCTGTCGGAGAGGGCCATCGCAAAGAGGGCGAGCATGGACGTGCTGGCGACCGTCTTTCAGGAATGGGGAAAGACGGAGATGGAATTCTCAAATAGCAGCAAGTTCGAGTACCCTAACAAGACCGGCCAGGTCATGGCCAAGCTTCTCTCAACTAGCCACGACAAACTCAAGGGCTGGAGCAAGGTCCTGAGCTTTGAGCCTACCATCATTGAGTCAGTCGTCTTCGCGGCCCTTTCGTTCCTCCAGCAGCAGGTCGACGCTTTCAAGTCGCTGATTAAGATCCGCGACGCCTCGATCCGTGACCTCGAAAAGAGCGACAAGTCGTTGGCGCAGAAGAAGGCCGAGAAGGACGTTGGAGGAGACGGCGACAAGCCCGTGAGCACCGGAGTCTTCAACTTCGGTGCCAAGGGCGAGACCTTGAACGAGGCCATCGCGCGGGAGGAGAACGAGGTCCGGGCGAAGCGCCGCAGCGTGGAGGCGATGGCCAGGGCCCTCTTCTTCTCCGAGATTGATCGCTTCAACGAGAACCGCATGGAGCAGCTGGAGGCCGCCATGGCCTGCCTGGCGGCTTCGGAGCTCATGGTGAGCAAGAAGAACGCGAAGCTCTTCGCGGCCTTCTTCGGGGCGATGAACTTGGACGCGGGGGAGTGGTCGGAGAAGGCGAAAGCGGTGCTGAGTCTGCAAGAGCAAGTGGAAGAGCTTCAGTTCGACGATTGATTAATGGAAATGTTTGTATTTGTAGTGGAACTATTCCGTCTCTCTTTCTCTCCCTCACTCCCCCCTCCCCATTCTCTCCTCTCTCCTCTCTCTCCCCTCTTCACTTCCCCCCTCCTCCCACACCTTCTCCCCCCTTCCTGCCCCTCTCTCTATAACACTAACTAATCTATCAACAACTACGCAAGCCCCAACGACTTCAAGTACGCGTTATTCCTCGCAACTCTCTCCGCCCTCGCCTTCTCGTAGTCGCTCATTTCCACGACGGGGGGCTCGTTGTCCTCTTCATTTTCGCCGCCGGCTTGATCCTCGTCTTCTCCTTCGGCCGTGTAGCCCGGGCCGTTGAGTTTCTTCTTCTTCCCCTTGTTGGCCGGAGCCCTTCGAGGGAGGACTGAGAAGGGGACAGAGGGGATGTAGTAGTTCGCCACGCTCACAGTGCCTCCCCCCGGGTTGTTCTTGTTCACAGCTGCGCAGAGCGTAGCGAGCGTGAAGACTGGGTCAGATATAGTCGTCGTTCGCTCCTCGTGGCGCTGCACTCACCTATGCTCTCGACTTCGAAGAGGTGGCCGGACTGGATCATTCCACGGAGGACGTGACGGAGGGCCGGGACGATGTGGGGCTTGCGGATTTCCCACACCAGCCCTCCCTTGGGGTCTTCTCCGATGGAACCGAGCCAGGGGGGGAAGGTGTTGTGGAAGTTCTTGTTGAAGAGCTCTTCCTCCGCCTCCTCCTCTTTCTTTCTCTTTTCTTCCTGCGCCTGCTCCTCGAGCTGTTTCTTGACCTTGTCGAAGTCCTCCGCCCTAACATTTACCATCAGGCCCGTCTTCCCCTTCCTCATCTTCAGCGCCCCCTGGACCCCCGAGTCGGAGGCGTCCACCCATCCCTTCACCTTCTCCTTTTTCTTCTTCGGCTCCTTGTCGATGAGGATCTGCTGGTACAGCTCCCCCATCTCGAGGTGGTTTTCCTCCCTCCAAGTTTCCAACTCCGTCCTGTCCGTAACCTTGATCGAATGGTCATCGCGGCGGACGTAGCCCAGCCCAAGGCTGACGGCGAGGTCGGCTTTTTCGCCCGCCTTGGAGTTTTCGGTCGAAGTGGCCGTCGACGGCCTCACGGCCCTGCCCTCCACCGAGCTCTCGGCCGCCAGCTCCGCATGCGACTTTATCCTGTAAGCTATCCAGTCGTCCTTGAGCGAGAAAGTCGAGTCGTCGTTGTTGATCGGTAGCGACGGGATGAGCTTCGAGAGCCTCATCCCCTCCTCGACGGGGCAGTTCTTCATCTTCGTGCTGGACACGCGGCCGTAAGGGTTCATCTCGTCGTCCTCTCCCATGAGGTCGACCTGCTCGTCGTCGTCAAAGTACTCCACGCCATGAGCAGCTCCATCGATCGGCACGACGCCAGCCTTTTCGAGGCCAAAGTCGGCGTTCCCTCCCTTCCTCATAAGCTTTAGGACTTCCTGCAGCTTCTTCTCGCATTTTTTCTTCAGCCTATTCGTGATTTGAGCCACCTCTGATCCCACTCCGTTGAAGTTCACCGCGTTGGAGAACATGAGCTCGAGGTCCTTCCAGAACTTCCCCATGAAGTCGCACTCTCCGTCGGCCTTGTTGTACGTTCCCTTTTCGAGCTTCATGCGCATGGTTTTCAAGTCCATAGGTTTCTTAATGATTTCAAAGTACTGTGGAATATTGAGCGCGACGGGGTCAACCGGCTCTAGGAAAAGCCACGCGTCAGGCTGCTGGGTCGCCCACTTGAGAAAGTTCGTCGCCATCGCGAACGCCGCTCCATCACCCGCGAAGATGAGCTTGGTGGTGTCTTCAGGCTCGTCGCCTTCTCTGTGGAACATGGCGGTGTTGGGGTCGAAGTGACCCCAGAACGACTCCTTGGCCCCGTCCGGCAGCAGCATAATTTTCTTCGAAGAAGGGTCCGCGGCCACGCACGTCGCAGGAAACCACCTCGAAGATTTCTTGTCCAACACCGCCGGGCCCCCCGTAGGGCTCTGCACGACATCGTACTCGCAGAATTGCAGTTTCTTCCCAATCTTGGACTTGAAAGAAGTGTAGATGCTCGGGCTCGGCCCTCCATTGATCTCATCGATCATATCCTTGAGTTGTTCTTTCAGCCTATAGGCTTCGTTGAGAGCTCGGACCTGCAACGGAGCGGAGCGACGAGACGAGTTAGAATAAGGTAAAAGCTGCGATCGTGTCCTCCAAACAAACAAACAAAAAGGTTCGACATTGTGGCAATTTGTTTTCACCTGAAACTCGCTCAGTGTCCAAACTTCCTCCTCCTCGATTTCGGGTGCAGGATAAGGTGCAGGCGGAAGCGCCACGATCGGCATGCCGTTATTATTAGTAGGGATCTCCGCAGCCGCCCCGTTGGGATGGGTCTGCCCGTTCTGGTTCGGTACTGACGCAGTTCGTTTAGCCCCTCCTAGGATCTTGACGATGTCCGATTTTTCGTTGACGCGTTCCTTGCGAACCTGCGTGGATTTGTCGTCGACGAGTTAGAATCAGAAGCTGCGAAGTGGTAGCCGAAATATATGCACGGAACCAACCTTTTTCTCACCTTCGCCTTGAAAAGCGCCTGCCTCTGCACCGTCCGTCCTTTGATGACATCCTGTTCCTGCTCGGTTGTTTTCGGTTGCTTGTCTTCGAATTCGTCCTGGATCTGTTCGATTTCAGGGCACCACGCCACGACTTCAGCTACTTTACCTTCGTAATTGAGGAGCTTCTTTTTGAGGTATTCGTTGTCGGCCGTCATCCAGTCGTCTTCCGTTATCTCGGAGATGACGGAATTGCTGGGGTCGGCGCCGATGGCGGCTCTGCTGATGAGGCTGGGTTCAATCTGCAACGTCGTGAGAATCATTTTCCTCAATGTCATTTCAACGTTCTGCGACGAGCGAAGCGACGAGCGAAGCGACGAGCGAAGCGACGAGCGAAGCGACGAGCGAAGCGACGAGCAAAGCGACGAGCAAAGGAAAGGGGGTGTTCACGGCGTTAGAAACGGCGACGAATAATACGGCAGAAGAAAACGCAAACTGCGGAGGACATCGACTCCGGGCTAACTCCCCACAACGTTCCTCTCTCACCTTAACCTCCAGCTCGTACTTCGCAACCTCAACCTCCGTATCTTTAACAAGTTCGTTAACGCACACAGCCTTGTAAAAGTTAATTCCGTCCGTCTCCGCGACGTCGGCGAAGACTCTCTCCACGGCCCCCCGACGGAGGAGGGAGCCTAACGTCGCTCTGATCTGACCTAGAGATGACGAGTCCATCATGGCTGCTCCCTTCTCGAAGACGGCGTCGGAGACGTCTCTCATGAAGACGTTCCTTTCGACGTCGACGATGGTTGAGGGTTGGGGGAAGTTTCTGACGGCTTTAGAGGCGACGTCGGCGACATTCAGGGTCTTGTCGGCGTAGGCGGCGTTGGAGACGGCCTTCCTTTTTCTCTTGGGGAAGCGGGGACCCCCCGCGAGACCGCTCGAGGCCGTCTCGTTCATTTCGTTGAGGTACGTCTTGACCTTCCTCCATTCCCTGTACTTTTCGACGGTTTTGAGGTATTCCTCATTTTTCGTCTTGACCTTGTTCTCGTACGCCTTCTTCTCGTCTCCTCCCATGTTGTCGTACGCCTTCGCTATCGCCTTGGCGACGATTTTATTGGGGTCCAGCTTCGGGAACTGCCAGACTTGGCTGACTAGAGGCGGGCTGAAGTTGAAGTCTGAGAGCTGAGGCACGTCTTCGCCTAAGGCCGTCCTTTTTTCGACCCATCTTTTGCCTTCGCCTTTTCCCCGGAGCCTTTCTCCAGATTTTGTCCAGAAAGTCACTTCGACGCGGCCTCCCTTGACCTCCGCTTCTTTGTGGTAGCCTTCGATTGGGTTGTTGTTGACTTTCAAATTCAACGACTTCAAAGTATCCTCGAACTTATCCTTCTGAAAGGCCATGAACATCTGGTCCGGCTTCACGGGTTTGGGCATGGTCACTTTGCCCAGGGCCTCCTGCGAGGAGCGTAGCGAGGAACGGAGTCGCGAAGCGACAACTCGTTAGAACATTCGCGGCGAAAAAAGCAGCGTCGACATTATGACCTGAATCTCCTGTCAAAAACGCTGCGTTTCTCACAGAGATAATAACGTTCACCGTCGCGTTCGTTTCCTCTTGATATTTGTCCTACCTGCTCTTGAGTCAGTGACGTTAACTTCTCTGACGTGTCAAATCCCATCATTTCCCACTCCTTTACGTTCTTCAACGATTTTTTAAACGCTGAGCTTTTCACGTGACCCATCATACCCTTCCACTTGGTGTACGATTTTTGATCTGGGGGGGTGGGGGGGTTGCGGAGGGGTGAGGTTTTGAACGAGCGAACGTTTACAGCGAAGGTATTGTGTTCCTCGAACGTTCCCTTTTTCTCTCACCTTTATTCCTCTCTCTATTAACCTTAAACCTCTTGGCCATGACATCGTCGTTCCAGTAAATACACGTAATCTTCCCCTCCCCTTCCAAAACATCCAAAGTCTCAAGAATGAAATTCAAATCACCTTCATACATCTTCAGAACAACTGAAGAAGTTACTTCAGCCAGTGATTCGACGACGAGTGCCCCGACATTCTCCTCCTCAACCTCATTAGATTCCGTTCCATCCTCCTCCTTCTCCTTCATCTCTAAAACCCCACGTTTCCTCAAACAACTTTCTAAACCTGATCTAACGACTCTCCTCAAACCTTCAACGTCAAATCCGCTCGTCTTCTTAGTTTTACCTTTCCCCTCTCCGACCTCATCGATCCCGGCTCTGACGACTTCCCTACCGTCTACTTTATCAAGCGATGTATTATCGGAGAATACACCACCTAACTCTCTACCGCCGTACAATCTTTTAGGGAGGTTAGCTAGTGAGACGCCTTCTTTGTATTCGGAGTGGGTTATGAGACGTTCGAGACCGTGGAGGAGACGGCAGTAATATACTGGTTGGGTTCGGGAGGATTTTACGCCGATGACGTAGGCGGGAGTTAGGTTGGATTGGGAGGGGAGGATTTTTAGAGGGGAGGATTTTAGGAGGAGGGGAGGGGAGGGAGAGGGGAAGGGACGGTAGGGGGGGGGGATGTTGTAGGAGGAGGGGGAGGAGATTAGGTGGACGGTGTTGAGGGGGGTTAGCTGGGCTTTTATTGAGGGGAGGAGCCAGGAGCGGGAGGGGGGGGGGGGGGGG
>BRXX01000280.1:22043-57314 GCA_030267905.1 Triparma verrucosa
GTCGTAGGCTAGGTTGGAGGCGTAGATTTTGGAACAGTAGGGGTCGAGGGTGTAGGTGGGAGGAGGTGTGGGGCTGAGGGAGTAGAGGGTGGTGGGGGAGCCCCAGGGGCTAGTGACGGGCCCTTGGGGGGAGGACGTGACGTGTTTGAACCAGAGGGAGCCGAGGTTCAGAGGCGAATCGAGGAAGGAGACGACGTCGGACCTCTTGTAGGTGAGGAGCGTGGTGGAGTGGAGGTGCTGGTGTATGCCGTCTGGGGTTACGTGGATGATGGTTTGGGGTTTGGGTTCTGGTGTGGAGGAGCCAGAGGAGCCGGAGGAGCCGTCAGGTTTGGATGTGGATGTCACGGTGATGGACTGGAGGGTTGGTGTGGCGGTGGTTGTATTCGCGGAGAGTGCGGCAATGATCGCCGAGATGGTACTTTGGCTCTGTGGTCAGGTTATTTGGTTGGGGGGAAGTTTGTGAGTGAGTGTTTGTGAGCGAGTGTTTGTGAGTGTTATTGTTGTTGTTGCTGTGCATGACAGAAATGATACAATGACAGAATATCGGATAGAATGTCGGTCGCCTACCTTCCTCTGTGCAATCTTCCTCGGGCACGTGAGTACCTCCCTCGTCTCCTTGCCGTTGTTCTGTTTATGGAAGAGGTCTGGGTTAACATTCTGCTGGACCTTGGTAGTGATGGTGCTGGTAGTAGTGGAGGTGTCAGCGGCGGTCTGAGAGGACAGAAGAGGAGGAGCCTCGAGGACGAGACGGTTGAGAAGGGCATTGGTAGGATTGCACGGGGAGAGGTCATTAAGTTTGTATAGCTCAGGGGTCCATGATTCTGGGTCTGAAGTTGAGATAATCTGTGCTCCTATTTGTGCTCCTACATGTGTTTGAGGAAATGAATCTAATGATGATGATTGAGTAGAGGCTTCTGAGGAGGCATTGTGTTCAGGTGTCGAGGATTGCGTCTCAGATTGCGTCTCAGATTGCGTCTCATCCTTTAGCATTTGTTGCTTCTGATGAGAGGAATCTAGTTCACTCACTGTGACATCATATGTACCGTATGGATGAATGTTATTTTTTGGAAGATATACCGTTTCTATAGGCGTTTTAAATGGTAATTGTTTAAATGGTAACATGTTTGATTAAAAAGAAATACGAGGGGTCCAGCCGATGTGTTCTCCAGAAGAAGGTCCTTTAATAGCCGAAATGGAACACTTTTAATATATTATATTATAGTACGGTTACAAACTCTAAATAAGTCGAAAGATAATCGAAACCTTCCGTAAATCCACTAAATAATCTTCCAGGGAATCGATACAATGGTGAAGTGAAGGGCTCTCACCAATTCAAGCTCAATTTAAGTGAAAATTCAGGTCAAATCCTCTTGCTGCAGATCTGAAGCATACTTAGCTGCTAATCAAATCAATTAAATTTCATAAAATCAACGGAAAATAACATTTTTTGAGGAAATACCAGAGAGGAATCGGAAGGTGAGGACGCCTCAACCCTCAGGCTGCAGCAATTCACAACACTGTGACGGGCTCCCTGTGGCGGGCCTCCTATTACAGTACTTCACACGAGCCAACAACCGAGTGCCGGCAACACAGTCTATCACGCTGACCGAGTTGCTGGTAGTGGTTGTGGGCACCGGCGCCGCACATGTAATTTGCGTGGCTGAAAAGGACCGTCGAGGGAACGACAGTCTAGTCGAACCTGCGCTGGGTTGCCAGCTCAAGGTTGGCTCCGCTCAAAGTGACAACCGTTGAGCCGGTGGTGGAACCAGACGCAGGAGACAGCGAACTCATCCGCATGTACACCGCCAATTCTAACCATTTGCGTCTATCCATATAGATATAGTCATATAGATATAGTCATGTCCTCGAGTGTGCCATTACCTACAGAAATATCCCTAACAGGAACTCCATCTACTGAACCTCCAGCAGCAACAACAACAACAACAACAACAACAACAACAACAACAACAACAGCTACAGCAAACAATTCTAGTACCACTCCCACCACCGTCACTACTACAGACTCGTCGTATTTACCTCCACAGTCAGAAGTCCCTTTTCCCGTAATTCTAGCCCCAATGGTCCGTTGTTCTACTCTTCCTCTTCGTAACCTTTCTAAACAACACTCCTTCCACCTCACATACACCGAAGAAATAATCGACCGCTCCCTCCTCGAATGCACCCTAACCCCTAACCCTCTTCTCCAAACCGTCGACCTCGTGAAGCTCCGTCCCCTAAAAAAGAAAAAATTCCAAAAAACCGTAATCCTCCGCCTCCTCCCCTCCACCCCTCTAATCCTTCAAATCGGCACCTCCTCCCCTCATACCTCTTCCTCCGCAGTCCTCCCCCTCCTCCCTTACATAACCGGTATAGACGTGAACATGGGTTGCCCAAAAAAATTCTCTCTCTCCGGTAACATGGGCGCCGCGTTATTATCTGATTTAAAACTTTCGAGGGATATTATTAGAGGACTTGTTAGGTTAGGTAAACCTGTGTCGGCTAAAATACGGTTGTTGGAGGGGGAGAATGATGGTGAAATATATGATAGAACTTTAGGTTTTATTAAAGGTTTAGTTGCGGAAGGTTTGAGTCTTGTTACTATACATTTGAGGACAATTAAAGATTCTCAGCATATTTGTTGCAAAAAAAGGTATGGGATGGTTAAGAGATTCGTGGAGGATTTGAGTATACCGGTGGTTGTTAATGGGGATTGTTGGGGGAAGGAAGGGGTTGAGGAGGTTAGGAGGTTAGGGGCTAGGGGGGTTATGGTTGGGAGGGGGGCGTTGGTTTCTATGGCTGGCTTCGGGGAGACGGGGAAGACGAAGGATGACGTTGTTAGGGATTATTTGAGGGAGTGTTTGAGGTGGGATAATCACTTTATTAATACTAAGTATGTGGTGCTTGAGATGATTAATTTTAGGAGGTTGACGGAGGAGGGGAAGAATTGTTTGACTGATAAGGACAGGAGGTGAGGCAATGCGAGGAGCGGGACGAAAATGGGAATGCGATTCGAGGGCCTTTTGCGGTGCCTTTTCTAACTCGTCGATTTCGCTCTTCGCTTCCGCCCTTCCCAGTAAAATTACGATTAAGGAGGTCTGCAAGGTCAAGGATTATGAAGGGCTGTGTAAGCTGTGGGGGGTGGAGATGGAGAAGGAAAGGGGGGAAAGCGAAGAAGGCATCGAAAGGAAGTACGACGACGAGTATTTCCTGAAAGAAGAGAGGAAGGATGATAATGAAAGGGAGAAGAAGAAAGTTAAGACTGCTGCTGCTTTGGAATAATGAAAGAAAATCCGCCATTTTTTTTTACAATATCGGGGTGAACGTCAACTCGACCGGGTAATGGTCAGAAGCCTGGTCAGTCTGCTGATTCATCTGAACCCTCGAATGCACTACCCCGAACTTCTCCAAGAACTTATCGTTTCCGAAAATGTAATCGATCTTGGCCGACGAAGGGCTCCCGTTCACCGGAGACCAAATCGAGGTGGAGCAAGAATCAGAGCACATGTTGTAGCTCATCGGTGAGTTTTTCGAGGACGCGGGAGAGTAAGAGTACCAGCAGAGGTCGTTCAGGCCCGCATCTAGTAGATGCTGAATTGGCTTGTAGTTTATCGCGCCATCCATGCAGTAATTTAAGTCGCCTTCGCACATCAATGTTTCGTTGTAACGGGCGGCGTCGAGGGGAGAAGGGTTGTTCGTGTCTCCCATGAGAAGCAGCGGCTCGTCGGAGTACTTAGATATAATAGATTCGACGACGGAGTCAACCTGGGCAGTGCTGATTTCGCTTCCGGTTTGGTCAGCGAAGGGGGTCAAGTGGAAAGTTACGTAGACGATACCGTCGATCCTGGCGGCGATGGCGCCGTGGCCAGCGGTTGAGATGTCTTCGAGGACTTTGATCTTCGAGCGGGACATGAAACCGACATGGTAGCTGTCGCAGTTGTTGCACAGATAGGAGTCACTGTAGTTGAAGGCTTTCATAACCCTTTTCATGTCGTCTTCCGACCAATTTAGGAGCTCTTAGAAGGCAACGACGTTATTGTACGGCGAGACTGCGGAGAGTATGTAGTTCGTGAACGGTCCTGAGGCGTTGCCGTCGTCATCTACTATTAATCGCGGTCCCTGACCTTCGTCACTCCACCCCCTGTCGAGAATGTTGTAGGTGAGAACGCCCAATCTCTCATAGTCGTCAGTCCCGAGGCTGGGGACGGCTGCAGCGAGTGAAATAAGCACAAAAACTGGATTGCGAGCATTTCCTCGTCCAATGTTGCGCGCCACACCCAGTATAACGTGCCTAAAAAAATTCCAGGCAGGGGGCAAGGGTAAATTCCTGTCTTTGCTTTCACACACAAAACCAAAAATGCGGCGAGCAGACGCTCAGCCCAAAAGCCCATCGTCGACCCCCCCAATATCCCTTCCTCTGCCACCAGACTTACATTGCGAATACAAAAGGCGACACCGGAATTCACTTTCATCTTGCTTCGAGGAGCTCAAAACTACTCCCCCCAGAACTCCAGCCTGTCGGTTCACCCGAGTGGGGGGTTGGGATAGCGGATCAGAAAGCGAAGATGATAGAATAGTCAGTCCGCCCGCAGAGGGAAAGTTTGACGATGACGATGAAAACGATATTAACGAGCTGGGGTGGAAAAGTGAAAGGATATTGGATCTTGACGGCCAGGAGGAGAAGCATGACGGGACACATGAGGACGCACATCACGGCTCAAACACACACTTCGATAATTTGGATCAGGGGATGCTGCCTGGAACGAACGTGATCATAAAGCGATCGAACTTGAAGGCCAAGATATTGCGAAAGTCCCTGTTTCATGGGCAGGTGAGAGGCTGCGAGCGGAGACACCACTGTCCACCCACTATCAAACACCACTATCAAACACCACTATCCACCCACTATCCAATACGCCACTGCGTAGCTCTAACTCGTCGCTTTGCTTCTTGGCTCCTCACAGCTGAAGTACCTCGTAAAACTAGATTCGTCCGGCCTGGAGTCCGAGCACGAATCCTCCGAAATCGAAATCTCCGAGCCCCCTCTTGGTTGGGTGGTTAAGTGGTCTGAGAACGACGTTACCCATGAGGACGAAGGGCAGGTTTCTGAGTTCTCGGGCTTGGTCATAGGGGCGAGTTGGTTTCGAGAGGTCAAGAGAGTAGAAGTCGAACTTGAAAAGGGTAACACCGTGTGGAAAGACTTCGACAATGTCCGTTTCATAGAGCCCATATCAGGCACACGTGTCGCATGTAACTACAAGGACGAAGATGGAAATGAGAGTGTCAAGAGCGGGGTCATAGAGGGCCGATCCACCTTTCGCAATGAGAGTCGGTTTCAAGTCAAGTTTGACGAGGGCGGTGATGCTTGGGTGGATTTGCAGAACTTTATAAGTCCTAACGAGTTTCGAAATTTATAAAATAAGTACAACTTATAACTTCTACGTCACTTATTCAGGGGCAATCCTAACAAATTTCGAAATTTATAAAATAAATACAACGTATAAAACCTCTACATTCTTATCCTTCAGGGGCCACCTTCAACTGTTTCCTCTGCTTCTGCTTAATGAACGAAACGATGCTCGAGTTCCGCCTATTTTGCCGTGCTCTCTTCGCGTATTCTTCTCTTTGCTCGTAAGCTGGAATCCACTCCACCGGTACCCTCTCGAGCTTGTTCTGGGTAAGCCAATAGGGCCTATCGGCCTGCCAGACGAACCTTTGACGAGCGAAGTGACGCACGACGAGTTAGAATAACCATAACAAAATTCGTTCCCTCCAACGTAAACATCGCGTGGGGTTCTTGGTCGCTTCGCTCCCTCGGTCGTCTCACCACCTACTCTGGACCCATTCTTTGACATCTCCTCTAATTGATCTCCACCTATAGGAATTATAATATATAGTCGTAGAAAACTTTTGCACGTCAGTGGTTGCAGCCTGAAAGCGTACGATATCGTTCTCCCATCCACAATTTGTATCTAAGAAGGTCCGGACGTATTCTTGCTTGATGGAGCTGAGAAATAGTCCCGCGATTAAGATCATCAAAGTTAAACTTGCCCAGGCTATGCGTGTGTAAGTTTCGTTATGGCCAAACTCTTCGGAGTGCATAAATATCGAAAGCATCAGAATACAGAGGTTGAAAAGGAAAGTGAGCGTAAAATAGGCGCCTCCGATTTCGTTGGCGTGACGAAACTGAATGCAACATGTAAAGTCGGTAACACACTTTGATATTACTCTCCAAAGCATGGACAAAAAGTAATTCGCCACTGTCATGCCGTGACCCGTGAAAGGAACAATCGCGTCGTCTTTCAGCACCTTGTAGATCAAGAAAATTGCCAACTCG
Organism: Triparma verrucosa; assembly: GCA_030267905.1. Classification (NCBI taxonomy): domain Eukaryota; class Bolidophyceae; order Parmales; family Triparmaceae; genus Triparma; species Triparma verrucosa. Next base: position 28,378 of record BRXX01000280.1, read on the forward strand.
GCACTAAATACAATTGCGCCAATAGGAACTGACTCAACCTGAGATAGCAAAACGAACGAGAAGCAGCGAGTGAAAAGTTGCCCTGCGCTCATCAGCATCATGAGCAAGAACGAAATTAAGCGGGCTCTACTATCATCTTTCAGCATCCCGTAATAGAGCGGTTGCTGCAACGAGCAAAGCAAGTCGCATGAAAGATTGTGTTGTCGGCATTAGAAACGGTGGTGGAGTCGGTGTACAGACGAATGGTAACAAACGCGCCCTCTCAGCTCGTCGGTTTGCTCCTCCCTGCGCCTCACCTCCAGCCTGCCCAAGGGCTCGACATCGTAGTCGTAGCTTATCTGAGCAGATATCATCCCTGCTGAAAGCAAAGTTATCAGGAGAGAGCCAATTGAAACCATTGAAGGGGACTCAGAGCCTTTGATAAGGTCGATTATCGCGGAGATTTGAATGAATGTAGCTGGTATGTTCTCGCTAAACAGCTCGATAACGCGTGATGCTGCGACAAGTGTGAAGATCAGAGTTAAAATGGCGAAGAAATAGGTGGAACACAGTGATTTTTGGCTTCGTCGCTTTACGCTTTACTCACCCGTCATCTCCACTTCTGGCGACAATTTCTGGCCCGGCATGACGTCGGCAGCTGTTCCCACTTGATAGGCCTCGTAGACGGGCTTGAATCCGCTCAGTGTCAGCAAAACTTGCAGCATAGTCTGTTTAGCCCCAACGCCATAATTCTGCAGGACTGTGATGATACCATGGAGGAGCATGGTGATAGAAAGGAAAATCAGCAAGGTCACTGCAAAGTTTGTCCTCCCCTCTGCGAAGAAGACTAGAATCATTACTAAATCAGACATTATGTCCACCAAGCTTATGCTTGCGATAATGCCTACGCGCAGCTTCACGCCCCAGCCGACTTCTCCGACAAGCCGCTTCGACATTGCGTTGAGCATCGGGCGGAAAAACGTGTACTCCGAGTCGAGATGGGTCAAGGCAGGGTATTGAATTATCCATTCGTCAACACCTGCCAAGTGGTCGCGGCCAGTGGCCAAACAAATACCGAGGGATGTGCCAATGATGGCTCCCTCCTGCGCTTGGACGCTATGTGCCGGGGCCTTTACTTTGCGAAGAGGTCGAAGCTGCGACGAGCGCATAAAAATTGATTCATGAGTTAGAAGCACGAAGCGGTGATTGTGCTGAGGCCAGCTACAGGCGCCTTTAGCAGCGCTCACCTTTCCCTTGAGACTCGCTTTGAACATGTCAGCTATCCAAGGGTACTCAGCGTGCAGCTCTTTCATGGCCACTGACTTTGATAGTACAAGATCAACGCGCTGCTCGATGAAGCGGTCGTCCCTTCTAGTATGAAACTGAGCGGCAAGGGCCTGGCCGTCGATTGTACTCAATTCACTCGCAGGGATGGCCAAAAGAAAATAAGTTTGACACTCGGTCAGCAATTCCTCGTGAATTTGGACGGTGGTCGACTTCAGAGTTTTCTTGCTGACGTGCCCGCCCAAGTTGAGCTGGACGGCGAAATCTACCCGGGTTCTAGTCGAAGACTTGCGCTCAAAGCGGATCGAAATGCTCTCCTCGGCAACGAGAGTGCTGCGAGAGCTGGTTTTGTGCCTCTCCCACCCAACAGTGTCTTCTGGCTTAGCTGGAACGATGCATATGATGATAGTGTCTGCGTCAATCCGATCGATCGTCATCTTTGAGAAGAATTCCCGTCCTCTGTGTATGTCGCTGTGCGCACCATGCAATTCCCTTCGACGGTATACGTGCTGTGTACCTGGTGTATCGGTCATGTGAACTTCTCTCACCGCTTCGCCGCTGGTTTGAATGAGGTGTCGGGAGTCGTAGTTCCAAAAGTATGCTGCGACTTCGATGAAATGTGCGAACACCTCAGACGAACTTATTCCCCAGCCTGTGGTGGCAGACCTCTTCTTATCCATGCTGGAAAGATCCTTGAAAAGAACGCTAGCGATACAGCTTTCGCTCGATGGCGGCAGGGACTTGATCATAGCACCTATTTGATTCCTACGAAAGGCGTCTATCTCGAAGCTACAGCAGAATTTCTTGCGCAAACTAGAGATCGACGAGACGAATTTCACCATAATGTTAGTCCCTGCAAAGGCTGATACAACACCTCTCAAATTTGCATTTCCAATTAAGGTCACATGCGTCCTTTCGACGCCACCTAGCGCAGGGCATTTCTCGAACATGATAACGTACTTGGTGTTACCCGTCACAAAGCCAGGTTGCCTCTCTTGTTCGATTTCATCGGTGTCCTCCGTGTACATGATTATGCGGCCATCGTCAAGCATTTTCCAGATCCGTCTAATGCGGAACTCTCTAGGATCCAAAAAAGACGAGAACGTAGTTTGGTTGAGCCTGCGGCGAACGAAGCGAGGAGCAAGATAGTTAGAATTAATTTGAATATCTTCGCTCTTCGTAAAGTCTTACATGAGCTCGTGATGGTCGTTAAATGGCCACCGGATTTTCTTCAAACCGCCTTTTTTGTAGTAGTTCTTCGTGGCAATGTTGCCCTGGGCACTGAGCCACTCGTCGGCTAAGCAACTAAATATCGAGGCGTCGACGATTGCAGAGCCAATGCCGGCAAGGGAACCTTTCTCGCTCTCAACCCACGAAATATCAACCTCTGGGTCATCAAAGACAACCGGGTTCCTTTTTCTTGCTGAAATGGCGGAGTAGAAGTCGAGACCGCGCTGGATAATGTTCTCCTCCTCGACTGAGTATGAGATTGGCTTGTTTGCCACCTCGACGAAAGCCCGGTTCATGATTTCGTCAAGCTCTTCACTTCTATCAAAAAAATCTTTCGCATCTTGTAAAAGTTGCAGTTGCTTCGTGGCCATAGCTGACCAGTTTCTGAGGAGGCCTCCAAATTGAAAAGCTTGCCTAGTTTCAACTGAGCACTTTCCGTTCTCCAGCGGCGTAATCATGTAATACCCACAGTTCTTGCCCCGCTGGGTGGTGTGCTTCTCGCCGTAGTCGATGTCCTCTAGAGCATCCTTCCAAGTCACGTACACGACTCCGTCGTCGTCGTGCCTCCATATCTGCTTCGCTACGAACTCTCTATTTTTTAGGGGTTGTGGCATGGATAGTATCTTAGCTATGGTACATTCGTTTTCTCGTGAAGGGTGGTCGATGACGACCCTGGCAATTTCGTCGTGTTTTTGACTTGTCCGCATCCTCTGAAGCGAACAGAAATTGACAAACCAGGCCGCCGCGTGGACGACGTCTGTGTCGAGGATTATTGTTGCCTTGTAAACGTGGCCGACGTTCAATATTCCGGTCGTCCGCGCGTCAACTTTAGCTATGTACGTTTTGATGTAAGGGCTCGAAGCAGATTTCGAGGCTACTTTCGTCCACAGCGTCCCTCCTTGTCCTTTCCCAAGTATCAAACAATCTTTCACCAGGGTGACTTGGTCTTCATCGAGTGGCTGCCCCTTCCTACTTTGGATCTTGGCAGCTATAACATCAGTCATCAACCTGTCAGCATTTATCCAGGGCTTGATGAAGTAGGTCTGAACGTGTCGTGCTCTGTCAAGGAATTTTTTAAGGTACGCTTCTGCCATCGTCCTCTGCTGAAACGGAAGTTTAGTGAGACTGGCAAAACCTAACCCCAAATCTAATCTTTGCATCGTGACTAATGACGTCATCTTCTCTCCGATCGCCGTCAATAAAAAAATTCCCTTGAATCTCGCCAGATCCGTGTTCCTCTTGAGAGTCTCAGTCTCTTCATTTTCGAGAGTGTCATAGCCAGGGAGGGAAACAGTTGGAGTGGAGACGAATAAAAAGGTTTGCGCTCCCTTCTCGTTGACGTCTACATCCCAAGTCGTCCAATTTTCAAGGCGCCTGATTCTCTGTGGCGGCGGAAGCCTGACGCACTCATATGTCATTTGCAGGCGTGTATTTAATTTGGGTATGGCGTCCCTAGGCAGGTCCATGGCTCCGTCGTACTTCGCTCTTTCGGCTAGCTTAAAGCAGCCCAGAAAACTAAGAACGTCAATGATGTTGGCGTGAACCAAGCCCTCTGCTCTGCCCCATTTCGAGTTCTTGAAGTCGCTGGCGAAGGAAGTTCGTAGTGAGTCGCTCGTCGCACAGGGGGCGTAAGACCATTTGGATTCTGTGGGAGTTGGGGGTTAATTGGAGGACGGTGGGTAAGAGGGGGGGTGGGGTGTGGCTCACCGAGAGCAGCAACTGATTTTTGCGCATCTTCAAGGATGGTCTTTTCCATAGAGGTTAAAGGCGGAGGACTTGCGAGATTGCTTCTGAATTCGCGCATCATGGCCTTGTCGACCCGTACTGGGTCCGCAAAGATCTTTGCGAGCGACAACCAGACTGAAGAGCGGGGGTAAGTTAATTTGGTTGGGGAGACAGAGGTCGCTGTGGGGAAACTCACCTTGGGAGAATTTCCTTCTATTCGCGTCATCTTTAGTTCCGAATACATTCGCGCTTCTGAAACTTGTGCGTATGCCTAGCTTAGAAGATATAACGTTGACCAAAGAAACTACAGTCTTAATGTTTGCTTCCGACGTGTCAGTACCGACGCTGTCTTCTCTAGTGCTGTCTCCACTAGAGGCGCCTGAATCTGAACCCTGCACAATTAGCAAGGGAATTTAGTCAGAGTTTGTTGTTGGATGGGGTCGCTTCGAAGGCTGTGAAACAGCCTGCTCACCTCAGAGTCATCGTCATCTTTCGTGTGGCCTTGGTGGTAAACCTTCTTTCGGAAGATAACTTCCACGCTTGATCTATCATATGAGGCTGTGGTACAGTATGGTACAGTTTAGTGTGGTGTCGTGTAGGTGTTAGGAGGGGCTGGGACAGAGTACGTCACGGAGGGGGAGTAGTTTCTTCAGTCTCACCTGGGCTTATGATGACCTTGCATCCTTTGATTTTGACGAGGGTCAATCCGGCTCTCAAAAAGTCCTTGCTTGACGCGTTCTGCTTCTCATCGGTGTCGCGTAGGTCGAACGCGATGAAACAGCCTTTCGTCTTAGTTGTTAGGTGTAACGAGAAGGTGTTTTGTTTATGAGCTATTGAGAGCAGCTTAGACTGGGATCTGGCGGGTTGGAGTAGTTAGGCAGAGGGGTGGGGAGAGGGGTAAGGAACAAGCTTTTTAGAGACCGGGGGTGTAGGGGGGTGGCGAGGCACTTACGTTGGGACCGCCCCATCAAGATCTGCGCAGTTGTTCTCGTCGTCGCTGGGATCACAGGAGAGAGAGCTTCTTATCAGGACGTCAGGTAAGGCGGCAACGTTGTGGTGGACGTTCGGTGGTATCTTTCCGGTACTAAGGTACGCGAAGACCATCTCCGGGGTGGCATCGATGATGATGGAGGGCATTGTTAGATGAGTAGCGTGCTAGCTTCTCGTTTGGAAAAGAGGAAGGGAAATACGGGGCCCCTGTAGGAATGGAGCGGCAACCTATGGGAGTCGAGGAAATGAAGGTGCCACGATTACCAAAGGGGAGGGCTGGTAGGGCGGGAGGGTGGGTAGGGCCGGAGGAGGGTATGAATGGGTCCCCTTTCACTTCTACTATTGTGTGTGTATTGTGTGTGTGAGAGAGAGAGGGAACGAGGGGGCGTTGGGTGATGAGCGTTTCTCTGGACGAATAACAGTAGACCCCGAATATCTCTCTTCGTTCTTTGGTTGAGTCCGTGCGTATGTTTGATGAAATTACTTTTTTACATGTCTACTTGTGCCAGGGATTCCGAATACTCATCATTCTGTGTTATTTTTTTGAGCCCAAGCCAGGAGATAAAAATGACGAAGATTGCTGGGTTCACTGAAAAAGCGGGTGGCACGGCTACTACACTGCACTCGCTTCCTTGGTGCGTGCCTATCGTCCTACACCACACCAACACTCAGCACTGCAGCAGTCAGTTTTGCGATAGCTGATTTCGGAGGGAGGGCGGGGGCTGTGCCTAATAAGATTGATATCGTTGCGTTACAGTGGATATGGCGATTTGTTCGGATCTAATATGCTACTTTGTGTCTGTCATTTCATCACAGTTGCTAATTTCGAACGCTATCCTACTTTATTTGTTAATTTGCTCCCGCTTGCTCACACCTCCCTCCGCCCTCAACCCTCCCTCCTCCCTCCCTCCCTCTTGTCAGCCACGTCAAGACCGACGCTGACTTGCGCTGCGCCGTCTCTACTTACTTCAAGCCCGCCGTATCGAAGAAGTCAAAGAAGGGCGCTAGAACAAAAATGCAGGCTCAGTTCCGGGGACGGTCTCTGGTCGGCTACTCCCACCCCCTGCCGCCAAAGATGCTCGGCCTGGTGCTTAAGCCCAGCTCCGAGTCGACCGACGACAACGACGTCATTGTGGAGAGTAGCTTCAAGGAGGTCATGCTGTGGGGACACGACATGGCGCCGGCTGAGAATGATGATGTATTGGACAAGGCGAGGGATTTCACTGAGGTTATGAAGGCGCTCCATGGATGTTGAGGGTTGGTTGAGGTTGTTGGGACGAAGTAGATGTTGATTATAGTGTTGTGCTGTTTTTATTTTTATAAAAAAGTTATACGTTTAATAAGAAGGCTTCCCATTCCTCCGCTTCAGATGATCTATTGAGAAGGGACTTTTCGACCCCTGTTTTGATTTCGGCTGCGATCCCGTTTCTGTCTGCTGAAACAGATTTTGCGAGCTCAACAGCTGACGTGAATAATTATCGTTTGCGTTAGTTTGCGTTAGAATGGGCTCCGGTCAGTGTATAAATCAGTATTTCAGTGTTGCGCTCTCACCTCGCTCTGCATAGGATGACGACGAATCCTCGTCCTCGTCGTCGCCCCTGCCTATTGCCGAGTTCCAGGCCGTCGCGAAGTTGAATACTTTAAGTTTCGATGCGTCGCTGACTACCGGGATGCCGCTGCTCAGCGACTCGAATATCGTCACGCCGCCTCCAAAAGGGTAAGGGTCCAAAGTGACATGAGAACAGGTCACGAGCTTCATGTATGACCCGTACGGCATCGCATCGAGGAACTGCACGCTCGGGTGGTCTTGCAGCCTTTGCTTCACCTTCGTCTGCCATCCAGGCTTCTTGGTGTCGCTCATCAGAACTACAATTCCAGAAGGGTCAAGGTTGGCAATACTGAGGATTGCGTCGTCGAAGGAGGGGTGGAGTTTCATTATGCTCTGTGTGTGTGTAGGGTGTTAGGATGTGGGAGGGAGCTTAAATGGGTTGCTTGTGCTATGCTTGTGCTTGTACTCGTACTGTATTTTTGGCTCACCTGGAAGCAGAGGTAGATCCTGGTTTCTTCTGTCACACCTGACAACCCAAGTTTTGTCAACGTGGCTACTCTATCCTCCGGGGACTCTCGGATATCCATGCTGAACTTCGTCGTTATGCCTTCGAATGTGACCAGCTGCTCGCCATAAGTCTCCTGGAAGGAACCGAAGTTTTCGCCGGACATTGAGTAGTCAATGGATGTCAAGTTGAACGACACGGGGTGGCCCCAGAAGGAAATTTGGGTCTTCGCGAGGCGAGAATACGCGAGGTAGGTTGTTTTGGCGTCCATGCCGAGATCGGCGAAGACCAGGACGTCTAAGGCGGTGGGTGAGGTGGAGGTGGAGGGTGGGCGAGGAGAGGGTTAGTTAAGAATAACGGGGAGGGGGGGGCGTGAGGACGTCAGGACGTCAACCTCACCTAAATTTAGCGCTGCAATCTCCTTCTGGCATTCGTCAATATCTGCAGAAAGGAATGCAACATTGTCGGCGCGGGCTTGCAGATCTGAGTCGTCGAAGGATCTTTCCTCACTTATTACAGTTAAGTGAATAGTCTCAGGACTGAGCGAGGAGAAGACGCCTCGCACCAATCGTCCTACAGAGTGGAACCTCAGGTTGTTGCTGCGAGCGCGCGAGCGTAGCGGTAAGCATAGTGGCAATCATAGCAAATCCAATGAGAAATTGATTGAAACTGGCAAGTCAGAATTGGTGGGATTAATGTCCTCGCGTTTGCTCACCTTATCAGCCCGACACGCCGAGGTGGCGTGTTCACGGCTGAAGCGGGCGGGGAAGTGTCAATTGTAAAATCCAACAAGCCCTCCGCTGTGAAGCTGCGATGGAGCTCGTTCATTTTGGCGTAGAAGGCGACGTCTGAAGATAATTTCAGGCCCTGGTACACCGCCAAGAACGCGTGTCGAATGCCAATGTCGATGTGAGGCTCCGAGGTTCGCATTTTGTGGTTGGCATTCTGGGCTATCCACAGATTCATCAGTTCCATCAACTCGACCCTTCGCTTCTCGGCCTCCTCGAGCGAGAGAAGAGTCGTTGGCGAATAGTTGTTAAGGCACTGCTGGAGGCAGAAAAAGCGCTCCTGCTCCAGCAGCCATTTCTTCGTTACAAACTCGTCACATTTTGCAACCTTGGCGGTGTGAACCTGTGCCAGTGACTCGAGACCGATCGTGGATAGCTCAATAGCCAGCGCCATGTGCAGGTCGTTCCAGCGCTCAAAGTGTTTGAGACGGTTGATTGTGGTTTGGAGGAGGGAGACAACTGAGGAGGAGGAGGAAGGGGTCTTCGGAGGCATGGCAAGGAGGAGGGCCGAGGCACCATCGAAGTCGTAGTCAGCGCCAGGGTCAATAGATCGAACGTGCTCACCGAGGAGGGCGGACGTTATAGTAGTGGCGGTGGTGAGTGTAGCCTGTGTAATGAGATAATGATGATGACTTTGATGAGCTGTACTTTTGAGGAGGTAGGCCTTAGCTTCATCGAAATTGAACTGTTGAAAGGCAAGCGAGGCGAGGGCAGGGTAGTTGTACGATTCTTCGAAGGCGTCAAGGAGGCATTGATGAGGAGGAGGGGCGGAGGTGGGGGAAGGATTGTGGTTGTGATTGCCTGCAGTCTGGTATAGTATGAAGGAGTACTGCTTTTGTGTGAGGCTGTAGGGGGTGGGGGAGTGTTGACGGCACTTTGTGGGGGGGGTCGGGTTTAGCATTGTGCGTGGTGTAGTGTGGTGTGCGTAGTACGTGGGATCGGTCAATCTCACCAGGTGTTCTGCGGACTCCCACTCCATGACTTCAAAATCAAAAGCAGGGGTTGCAGGCGGGGTCATGTCAACCTTGGGTACTGGGTCAGAGGTGTACCTTACTTCATTCTCAGAGTCGAGTACCTGTAAGCGCGTCGCTTTCGCACCATTTTCCATTGCGGTCCTAGGTCTGATTGTTATTTCCCCAGATTCATGGGTGCAAACTTGTATTTTGGAAGGTTTGCTTCGTTTACCAGCTTTAACTTTACACGCATAAACCCCCTTGTACTCAGGCGAAGTAACTTTTAGGGCGTACAGTTTGTTTGTTTGAGGGGAAAGAGAGCTGGCGTGTACGGCTTGGGCGATTGCGGCGATAGCGAAGGCGGTGTAAAGAATTTGAGACATGACAGTTTGAGAGGGGCTTGCAGGGGAATTAGTGTTGGTGGATTTTTGTGGTACAAAGCTGAGCTTCGTAGGTGATAAGTTGTCGGTATTTGTGTTAGGGTACGGAAATGCCAAGGAGCAACGGTAATCGCCTCAAACTTGTTCGAAGCGGCACAATTTGAGAAATCAAAAATTTTGATTTTCAAGGGATTTTATATCTCACGTCAAAGGGATTTTAGTGGTCTATTATGGTCAAATTCTTCACTTAAAGGCCTTAAATATCTCAAAAATTTAGTAAATATTTCAATAAAAGGCCTTCTTTTGTGATATTTGAAAAAATTCTTTTTTCTTAAATTTGATCATATTCTTCATTTTGAGATCTCTAAGAGGAATAATTTGCCACTTAAAAGGACAAAAAAAAAGATTTGAATTTTTCTCCAAAAAAGATTTCTCTAAATATGATTTGATCTCTATAATTATCAAATTATTCATCTGAGAGGTTTTAAAGCGAATAAAATGACAAAAATCTGTCAATAAAACGTTTGAAACATCGCCAAATCGATTTTTGTGTGATGTTCACAGACGTGAGAAAGGTTAGGCTCTTCACACATTACAAATTAAGCCACTTTTTAATGATGTCTCGCTCCTTCGCCCTCATGGCTTTGACGCCTTCGCTGTCCAGCTCATCACTTAAACGCAGATCCTATCAGAGCGACGAGTTAGTGTCAGTTAAGACTTAACTACTTTGTTCTTCATTGTTCTCACCTGGTGGTGCGCTCCTCCCTCCGCGAAGAGCCTGTAGAGTTCGTTCTTTTCGTTCGCGACCACGTCCTGGGTGCCCACGTGCCACGGGTCCTTTTCGTTCTCCGCCAAGATCGTGTTCGTCAGGTACTTTGAGTAGTCCTCACTAGTTCCAAACGAGAGTGGCATCCACTCTGGCCTCGTCGTGACTCCAAACATTGCTTTGCACCGATCTATCACCTTCTGGCTTTCTTTCCCGTCGTCCGGCGGATAGAACCCGTACCCGTCGCTCGTAATGGGCTCTAAGATCAGCTCCGTGCAAGCTTGATAATTCCACGACGTCACCCCCAGCAGATCTGAGCTTCCCACCATTCTCCCACCACCCCCTCCCTCGCTAACCAGCTCAGCATCGAGGTCCCAGCAAGCCAAATCCCCAGTGTAGTTAACATAAAGATCAACCAAGTTACGAAGCTGAACAATTGGCGGTTCAACAACGTCGCCCCCCCCCATGAGCAAACCACAACCAACCTCAACTGGGTTCGCAGGCAACGGTGCTATGAAGTTGAGCTCGTAGGGATAATCTATCATAGCCAAAGAAGAAACTGCGCCTTTCACATAGAACAGAAACGCCTCGACAGTGGCCGATTCAGAGCTGCAAATATTCAAATGACTCAAGTCGTCCTTACTATACTTGGTTCTCAGCAAGGTGTCCAAAGTAGCCCCACAACCTTCTTGAGAGATTTCGTACGTGTGTAGAAACGCGTTGTAGAAATCGTTCTGGATGCCCGTCTCGGGATAAAAATCGATGGGGGCCCCAGAAGCAAGCGCACCAACCGTCAAATGCGGGTACTTCCACCTGTGCCACGCCGCTAGCATGCCGCCATAGCTCCCGCCGAAGATAACAACGTCACTGTCTTCGCATCCAAGCAGATTAGGCACCCCTTCCGCAATGAACAGCGAGTAGTCCGCCAACGCTTGCTCAATTGACAAATACCGTAGCCCCTCGTTCGTAAAAGAACCGCCCTCCCCAAACGGCAGAGATTCACCATAGTATCGATGCTGAAGAATGACGTTAGAAAAGGAAAAAAGGCTTGCTTAACATTGCTCCTCACATGCTCCTCACAATCTCTCACCTCGATGAACAAGACGCTTGCTGACAACTCGCTCGCCAGCTCAAACAAGAAACCAGACGCATTGTAGAAGGATTCTATTTGCCCCTCATTTCCTAGATACAATAACACAATACTCCGCCCCTTCCTTTCCTCAGTGAAACCATCAAAACCTACGTACCTGAGGTCAAAGGAGTTCACACTGTCGTATTCGAAGTTATCCACTGGCACTGTGAATTTCCCACTAATATCAGGAGGATAGACGCTCCATGTATCAGGCTGCGACGAATGCACCCCCCCTCCCAAAAACAACAACAGTAAAAACCACAGCAACATTCTTTCAAGCTTCCAGGCAAAAAGCAAAAAATCAGTACCCTACAAAAAAGGCAAAATTTCAAACGTCACGTTTGAGCGAGCTTTAAATTTCAGGTTTTTTGTAGGGTACTGGAAAAAAGCAGAAAATCAAAAACAATCATTCATATGCGTTGCCTCCTCACCACGCTCCTTTTTTTCACCTGCGCTCTTGCAGACCCCCAATCTGCCCTCGACAATGCCATAGAATTCGACGAGAAAGTACGGGAATCGTTCCTTGATCTTAGAAATGAAAAGGATGCCGTGAACATTGTGGGCAACGTTTCTCTAGTTGTAAAAAAGTATTGCAGCCTGAGAAGGTACCAGCGGGCGCTGGGCCACCTCGCAGTGGTGAAAGACGCATTGCCCCCCCCCTACTACGCTTACAAGATCGCTATTTTAGAATCAAAGGTCTTGAGTTGTTATGCTGATTACAATGAAGCAGTCTTCATAATGCATACTGCAAGAGACAATCTGTTGAAATACCTTGGCAATTTACCCCGGACCGAGCGCCGAGTGTACTTCGACGTGTGGGAGGGCATATACGGATTCACATCGCAGCTGATTACGTGGTACGCAAATACCGGTGGGCTCGAGTCGGTCGATAGGCTGTCGCACTGGATGGTCGAGAACGGGCCGTACAGGACAAAGTTTCAGCTGCCTATCACCTACATACCAGAGCTCCCGATGAATCCTTGGCCGAAGGACGCTCCATTTGACGAGGTGCAGGGCATCGTGGCGAGTGGACTGAAAATATTGAGGGAGGACTGGGCGACGGAGACTGTGCAGGAGGTAAGAGTATGCGAGGAGGCGTGTGTACTGGATATCGACATATATAGCCAGTACTTCCGTACGTAAAGTCGCTGCTGCTGACTCCCTCGCTGTTTCTAACGTCACAAACTCCCCTTCCGTTGCGACTCGCTTCGCCCGTCACAGGAACTAGAATATTCATATGATCCTGGTTGCCTTCTGGGAATAATGCCCAACGTAGACTTGTCCCTTCAATACCTTAAAAAGGTAGACGTAGCAGTTGGAGAAGAAGTATGCACCCCTCTTCCTGGAGAAAAAACAATCGAAATAGACCCAGAAGGCAACGAATTTGTGGTAAGTAGTTGCGTCAATTCCGTCCGCTATCAGAATTACATAACTCTAACTTTTGCCCAAACAGGTGGAATCAGAACCTATCGAAATCACACCAATTTGCAAATTATTTAACGACATAAACACCCTACATAAATTAAAGGAAATATCTTACAATACGATTTCTCCGTTGGGAAAGACCCTCGGGCACTTTGGCGAGAGCAACGCATACCTGAACATCATCGCCAACCTAGACCCCTCGCAAAAACCCTGTCTGAAGCTGACCGTGAGCAGGGTGGAGAGACTAGTAGAGGGCGACGAGATAGTTCTTTTTGACGATAGTTTTTGGACCATTCTCGAGAATGTCTGCAATTCTCCTGTCTCCTTCGTCAGGGTCGACGTTCAAAATCCACAACTCAAAATTTTAGACTAAAGATCGCATTTAGATTTTAAAATTCTTAGCCACGTACTTTTAATTATTCATTTACGTCATCTTGGAGAAATCCGTGAAGGCGGGTGGCGGGCCGCTTGCTGGAGGGGCAGAAAATCCTGCTGGAGGAGCCCCGCCTGCTCCTGCACTGGCTGGGCTTTCACTAACGAATCCCATCGCCGCCATAGGGTCAGCATAGCGCGATCTAACGCTGGAGGCGGGTGCCATCCTACCAGACGCATTTCTCGGAGGAGGCGCCATCATCGCCGCGAGAGGGTCAATCGCCCCTCCTCCTCCTCCTCCTCCGCCTCCTCCTCCTCCACCCATTGGCGGAGGTCCTCCACCCCCACCCCCAACCCCACCTCCACCCATAACAGCAGGTCCTCCGAGATCTGCCATCGTCGGAGGAGGGGGAGGAGGGGCAGCCGCAGACACAGGATCCTCGCCGGGAAACACCCACGTTTTCAATTTATCGTCGTAATAGGCTTCCATTTCGTCGCCTGCATCACAAACGTGAGCGTCCGGGTTCATCTTTTTTGCGATCCATCCGCCAAACCACGACGTCTTCAGGTCGTCGCCGCCACTTTTAGCCTTGGACGTGCTGCTGGGCGGTGACTTCTTGGGGCCGAGCCGGGGGCTTGAGCTGTTGGGGACGGAATTGCTGCCTCCTGCGGATTTGTAGTTTTGGTCCTGGAGCATTTGTTGTTGCTGCATCTGCTGCATCTGCTGCTGTTGCTGCATCATTTGCTGCTGTTGCTGCTGCTGCTGCATAGAAGTAATGTCGCCGTGAACCGCAGACCCTTGACCCTGAATTTCTCCACCGAATTCGCTGGCGAAATCGGGAGCCGGGGGTTGTTCGAATTGCGACGGAGGCGGTTGCTGAAACTGCTGCTGTTGCTGCTGCTGTTGCATGCCTTGGACCTCATGAACGGCAGACCCTTGGCCTTGGATTTCTCCACCAAATTCACTGGCGAAATCGGGAACCGCTGGTTCTTCTAACTGTTGCTGTTGCATTTGCTGTTGTTGCATTTGCTGCATTTGCTGCTGCTGCATCATTGGATCAGGCGCAGCCTGGATTTCGTGGACAGCGGAGCCTTGGCCTTGCACCTCGCCACCGAACTCACTGGCGAAGTCGATTTTGGGCTGCTGATCCGGCTGGAATTCCTGCTGTTGGACCACGTTGGGGTCGGCCATGGGAGCTGCGTTGCTCGTGTTTTGGACTTCACCGTAGCCGCCAATGACAGGAGCATTCGCGTAAAGACCGCCAGGTCCGTTCCTTCCGTCATCACCCGACGCCGCAGAAACGATGCTCGACGTGATAGTCGAGATGGAGAATTTCTTGGCCACCGATCCCAAGCTCCCGAACAGGCTCGATTTCCTCTCGGTCTTCTCCCCCCCACGCGTCAACGACTGAGTCACCCTGTCCTCGAAAATGTCCAAGGCGCCAAGGAAAGCGGGCGAGTATTTGGTGCTTCCCCGGCCGCCCTCGATAAGCCTCTTAATGCTCTTGACGTACCTGAGAGCGAGGTCGACCTCACCCTCGTCGGCGGCCACCCTGGCGAAGCCAAGTTTGAAAGCCTGCAGGCTGGGAATGCAGGCGTTCTTGTTCCCCCGCCTTTTCGCCCATTCAAAGGCTTCAGTCAGATGAAAGGCGGCGACGTTCTGGGAATTCTTCAACTCCACGCCACCCTCCTGGCGGTGATCGATTCCTAGAAGGACAAGCCTCGCGTTTTGCGAAGGCGGCTCCACATTCGCTCCGGCGACCATGTGACAGAAATGGCCCGGGATTATCTGACCGCGGGACAGGAGCCTGTCTCCCAGGTCCCTGACGACCGAATCCCACCCTCCCGTTCTATTCGTCACGACAGCAGCTAGGTTCGGCATCCAGTCGGTGATCAGCATTTCGCTCCCACTTTGAGACACCATATGGCCCTGCCCGCTGAAGACCATTCCGACGGTGTTCAAGACGCTCCCGGGAACAGCGATGGAAGCCATGTATTCTCTCACAACTTCCTGGTATTTGTCCCTGCCGCAAATGCTGGCGATGAGCAATGCGAGAGGGTATTGCTTCGCCCCGAGCGCCGCACTCAAGGCGTGGTCACGCTGACCTTTCAGCAAGTGCCCCTGCACAACGTTCATGGTCTCAGCGACGACGGTGGCATCGGGCGGTGGCGGCGCCTGTGCCGAGGGCGGGGACATGCAGCTCAAGGGGTGGCTCAAGAGGTAGTTGCAGATGGCAGCTTCAGGTGAAGCTGGATCGGCAACCCCCGCATCGGAACGCAGCCTCCCGTGAGACTGGGACGCGAATTGTATGAGGTTCCAGAGCATGGCCGAGGGGCTCGACTGGTCGCCAGCCTCCCCCCCGATTACCTCGTTGACCTCGTTGTCCCTGGACTCGACCAAAGGGAAAGTTTTGCTCGCTTGGGCGAGTCGGAACTCTCGAGGGACCACGTCCTTGACCTTGTAGACAGCTACCATCTTCGAAGGAGCGTAAGGCCTATTGAAATGGCAAACTAGCTTCCCGCCGAAGCCGAAGGACGCAATAGCGTGACCGGGTCGGCCGGTGGGCTTTCCTGAGTTTCTAGCGGCCTGCGCCTGTATCTGGGCAGCATTTGATGTGTAGCTCGAGACGGAGGAGGTGGAGATGGTCATCTTTGGCTTCGGCTTCGACTTCGGCTTTGGTGCGGGGGATGGAGCTGGGATAGGCGCGGCGGCGGTGTACTGGTGGGATGGCATGTGGGCGGGTTCAGAAGAGGACGACTGGTACTTCGGAATGGGGACATTTTGCTGCTGCTGCTGCTGGGGTGCGCCCCACTGAGAAGGGTCCGCGACAGTAATGGGCGCCTGCTGCTGCTGACCCGCCGGGGCTTGTTCGACGTAGCGAACTTTGCCATTCCGCGTCGGCAGAGCGACACCAGACGAGGACACGGGGGCGGCCTTCTGCTGCTGTCTTTGCTGGGGAGGGGTGGCGGCGCCCCTTCCCGGCGTGTACTGGTCGTAGCCCCTCGAGGACGAGCTTGGTGTGCTCGCCGGGGCTTCCTTTTTCTGGGTATTCCAAGCTGAAGGATCAGCGACGGTCACTGGAGCTGCCTGCTGCGAGGAAGGCGCAGCTTGGACGTATCTAAATCCTCCGTTCCTCGTGGGCACAGCAATCATGCCGGGGGGCGGGTTCGGGGTGGCTGGAGCCTCTGCAGGAGCAGGGGCAGGAGCAGGCGCGGGCGCGGGTGCGGGTGCGGGCGCTAGAGTGGGAGAAGGAGTTGTGTGGGCAGGAACGGAGGTGGGCGCAAGAGTGGGGGACGGTGTTTGAGGCTGAGACGAGCCTTGTGTAGGGGCTGCGGAAAATGGGTCGGTACCAGGAGGAGCAGCTCCAAATAAATCGTCCGCTCCAGAACCTCCTCCCCCGAAAAGCGCATCAACAGAACCCGAGTCTGTACCGGCTACTGAGGTTTGCGCCAGCGACGCCGGAGCTGTCGTCGTCCGTTCAACCACCCTCGGAACTGCCGGAGTTGGAACTGGCGTTGGAGGCGAGCCGTTAGGGACAGATGGCGCAGCACCAAATCCTCCGTTGTCTCCTCCGCCTCGAAAGAGAGCGTCGGCGCCTCCGTTTTCTACCGGCACCGAGACAGGAGTGGGAACTGACACTGGCACTGGCACTGGCACTGGCACAGGTTCAGGTGCAGCTGCCACAGGAGGGCCACCAAAGCCTCCATCGTCTCCTCCTCCTCCAAAGAGAGCGTCGGCACCTCCGTTTTCTACAGGCACCGAGACAGGAGTGGGAACCGGAGCTGGTGTTGGTGCCGGTGTTGGTGTTGGTGCAGCAGGAGGCCCACCGAAGCCTCCATCGTCTCCTCCTCCTCCAAAGAGAGCATCGGCGCCTCCGTTTTCTACCGGCACCGAGACAGGAGTGGGAATTGACACTGGCACTGGCACAGGCACTGGCACTGGCACAGGTTCAGGTGCAGCTGCCACAGGAGGGCCACCGACACCTCCATCGTCTCCTCCTCCTCCTCCTCCTCCTCCTCCTCCAAAGAAAGCGTCGGCACCTCCATTCTCCACAGGAACTGAGACAGGAGTGGGCATTGGTGCAGCTGCAGGTGCAGGCACAGGCACAGGAGGACCACCGAACCCCCCGTCATCGCCTCCACCTCCAAAGAGGGCGTCAGCACCCCCATTCTCCACAGACATCATGACAGGCGCAGGAACCGAAGCAGGAACAGGCTCAGACACATTCATGGGAGGGCCGCCGAATCCTCCGTCGTCTCCTCCGCTACCGAATAGATCCGCAGCGCCTTCGTCACTAACTTCCACCTTGATAACTGGTGGATTATTGGGAATCGTTGAGGTTGCTGTCGCCACAGGAGACGTGGATACTGGAGGCCCGCCAAAGAGGCTCGCCGCCCCTTCGTCAGAAACCGCAGGCTTGAGCGTGGGCACAGCATTACTCGGAGACGTTGGCGGGCGCGAAGGCGACTTCTTCTTGGAGAACGGCGAAGTATCAGCTCCGCCGCCGAACAAATCGGCCGCGGAGCTGAGCTCACCGCCAGATTCACTTTGGACTTCTTTCTTGACCGGAGTTACGGCCAGGGTATCCATCGCCGTCTTCGGCGGCCGCGTAATCAACGGAGACGAGGGGGGATACGTTGTAATGGGAGGGGGTGGCATGAAAGTGCCGGTCGAATTTGACATAAGCGGAGGCCCCGTCGCAGCATTTTTAGTTTCAGTTGATTTCTTCGACTCAGTGGGTATGGGAGGCCCCGGCATTTTGGAAAATGGATCGCCTTCAGACCCCGCGGGCGGTGCTCCGAATAGAGCGGAGGCGTCTGACATTGGTGGAACTTTTGGCAGAGCTTTGAAATAAATGAGACTGCTCCAAAGCTCTGTGGAAAAGGTCCTGGCCAGGCCTGAATTTCGCATATCAAGCGGCGGCTGCTGTATCTGCTCCGCTCTTATACTAAATAACCACAGGCGCTGTATCGCTTTCCACCTAGCGATCCTCACCCTACATTTCAACCAAGAGGCACCCCAACATCCCGGTAAAGGTCCTCCGCGAGCTGCTCGTCCGACATGGCGTCCCTCCGCCCGATCGACCACCTCCCTCCCCCCCCCGCTGCAAAATCCCATGTGCCACTAAATATTCTCATCCCCATGGGCGGCCTAGGCACTCGCTTCTCGAAGGTCGGCTACTCCACCCCAAAGCCGCTGATCAAGATCGCTGGGCGACCGATGCTCTTCTGGCTTCTCGACAATTTGGTCCTCCAAGACGGCGACGTGGTCTTCATGGCAATTGACAGGAAGGTCGCCGAGGACTTCAACTTCGCCGGACTTCTGAGAGATACTTATGGTAACGACCTGGACTTCCGTGTGATCCTGTTGGACTTTGAGACCCGAGGGGCGGCGGAGACGCTGTACTCGATGTTGCAAGAGATGTCGGCCGCCGAGCTTGAAAATCGGACAATATCACTCGACAGTGACACTGTTTACTTCAGCGACGTGCTGACGGATTTCCGCAACTTGCCGCCCTTGACTGGGGCTTCGTTTTACTTCAAGGATCTCCGCGCTGACGCCGCTTCGAACCCGATATTCAGCTACATAAAGCTGACGGAGCCGACGAAGCGCATAGCAGAAATCAAGGAGAAGGTCATGATCAGCGACAACGCAAACACAGGCGCCTACGCCTTCGCATCTGCGGCGCTCTTGCGGAGCGAGGTGGAGGGGTGCATCGACGGAGCCGTCGGGGCGAAGGGAGAATACTACACTTCGGCTATCATAGACACCATGCTGAAGAGAACAGACCCCCCCCTCCCGTTCGTCGGAGTCCACGTCAGCGACTTCGTCTGCGTTGGCACCCCGAAGCAGCTGGACGATTTTTTGGATGAGCTCCGACAGGGGAAGAGAGCCAGGACAAAGCGAGGAGGCAAGATGATGACATTCAGCTTCAATTTCGACGAAGTGGACGGATTGCCGTTGCTCACCGACGAGTTGAGGGAGGTCAGAATGATGAAGGACTTGAAGGCCGTCGGACACCGAATAGAAATAGATACGAGGAGGCGCGACAAAGTTAATGATGACACGATGAAAGAGTCTGGCATTCCCTTCGACTCGTTTGGCGACGAGTCGGCACGCAAGGATAAGATACGCGTGGTGCACAAACGGCAAGGTGTGAACGATATAGAGAGGGAGATAGGGTGGAAGTTGAGACGGACGTGGGAAGGAAGGGAGGCGATTGTGGAGAGGGCGACTGTGACGAGTCTTAAGAGGGGAGAGGGTGAGTTGCCCCGTGGCTTCAACAAGCCGCGACGATTCAATATGTTGAGGATAGA
Source organism: Triparma verrucosa (assembly GCA_030267905.1). Lineage (NCBI taxonomy): Eukaryota > Bolidophyceae > Parmales > Triparmaceae > Triparma > Triparma verrucosa. Next base: position 47,774 of record BRXX01000280.1, read on the forward strand.
CGAGTGGAACGGAACAGAGGTGGTGGTCAAGACTGGCCCCAAGGAGATCATCAGCGGCGAGCGCTTCTGGTACAGCACCCTCCCAGAGCGATTAAAATGCTTCACACCCTTTTACTTTCAGGACGCAAAGCCCTTGCAACGGTGCAAAGACAATCAGGACGTTGTTATCTTGAGCAAAATGAACGGCGTCACGTTTAGCGGTTTACTGCGAAACAAGTGCGTTACGAAGAAGCGCTTGAAATCCCTGCTAATTGTGTTGGACAAGATCCACACTTCGCCAGAGAAAGAAGAAGGGGCGGATGACGCACAGAAGGTTTGCTGGAATTATGTTGTAAAACTGCAAAACAGGTACCGCGAGAACCGAGAACTGTACCGCGATCTTTCTGCAACTTCTGGCGTTACCATGTCTTCACTCGAGAAGGAGCTGGACAATTACCAGGAGTCCAAGAGCTACTCCTATGCTTCAAGGATACACGGGGACCCGGTGTTCACTAATGTCATATTGAATCACCAGGGCGCAATTACGTTGGTGGACCCGCGCGGAAAGGTCGGACCAGCCGACGATGTGAGCGGGGACAAGTGGTACGACTACAGCAAGGTTCTCCAGAGCTTATACGGCTACGATTTCTTCATCGGCGGGGTGGAGAAGGGTGATGTTCCCGAAGCGTACCTCTCTTCTCTTCGCGATTGTTTCTGGGACTTCGTGAAGGAGAAAATTGGCGCAGGTCAGTCGACGGCCGAGGTTACGAGGATGCTGAAGCTGCTCACGGCGGCTCACTATTTTTCCATTGTGCCGCTCCACGATGATCCCAAGCACCAGTCCGCATTCTTGGCAATGGCGGAGCTCTTAATAAAAATGATTTAAATACATGAATTGAATGTTGAATAAAGCAAGACGATTTCTTTGATAAAACTTTGAAAACAATTTTTCTGTTGTGTATATACTATACTGTACTATACAGTCGCATGTCGGTTGAGGACCGCAGGCGGGACGGCTGCGGGCTGGATTGCGGGCGCTTTGGAGTGCGGCATGTTGACCGTCGTGCTATTGATCGAATAATTTTCCTTCGTAGGAACTGCCACCATACTGCCCCTCCCCACCATATTGACGACTGTGTCGATCTGCTCCAACCTCTTCTCAACCACCTCCGGGTCGAGCGATGCCATCATGTTCGGGTTCATACCACTACTCCTCACCACAAACGGTTGAGTTGGTATGGTCATGTCCATTTGTTGATTCGCCTGCTGGTACATTTGGGTATAATGTGCCGCCGCGCTAGGAGGTGTCAGACCTCCAGTGGGGCTTCTCCCGCCGAAAGGACTGTTTCGACTTGAACCGTCGCCCCTCGGGCTGAGGGTTCCTTTGGTCTTCGTCCTCTTCATAAGCTTTATCAGCTCCGGCCTGTCCATCAAGAACAAATCGTGCTGGTAAGACCCGACATCTATGCCCTTGAGAGATCTCTGGAAGTTGTACAGATTCAGCTGCCTGAAGAACGAGGTGATATTATTGTGTCTGAAGTAAAGAGGCAGAACCTCGTTGATGAATCGATCCCGGTTCCTCACAGCGAACGAAGTGCCCATCGCATTCCACGAAATCACAGACGGATCTTCGAGCCTCAGAATTTCGTGGACCTGCAGGAATAGGAATTGAATGGGGATAGCAAAGGGAATTTTGTGTTAAGGCAATGTCGACGTATTACTTGAGATTCAACTCTTCCTCACCTTGGCAGGAAAGGTCGTCTTGTCCAGCCCCTTGCTAGGTAGCGCCCATACTTTGAGGTCTCTGTGCTTCGGTCCCGGCTTGGTAGCAGAACTTACACTGCCCAAGGACAAAGCCCGCCCAGCACCTGGCGGTGTCAGGCTCCCTCCTGAATTTCTTCGTGGGCTTCTTGATTTGCTTCTACCAGAACGTGACCCTGCGCTTTGGTTACTACCCGTCGAGGTCTGCCGTGACATCCCTGGCGGCCGAGGAGAGGCAGACCGCGACCTTTCCCGGTTGCCATTCGCGTGCGAAACCCCGCTTTGAACATGAAGACCGTAATGACTATTGTACCCAGATGTTGTTGGAGAAGATTGTTGAAGTCCATCGGAATAACCAGGGTCGTATCCACCACGGCCCCCGATCCCCCCATCGTAGTGATCGGCCACGCTCTCATTCTGCATCGTCAGCGCGGCCTCCGTTAACCCCAGCAGAGGTGACATTTTGAGCTCCGAGTTCCTAGGGCGGACAGAAGGTCCATTTTTTGGGATCGCAATGGAGGGGATCGGCTTCGTTATGTCCAGTGGCCGGGGGGAGGAGGTATTGGGATCATGGAAAATAAACGAATTGGGCATCGCTTTCGAGCGGCCCAAGGTGCTCACTTTTGGAACTTTCGTGTGGCAAAGAATTCTTTGGCTTTCGAAAGCCAAAGAATTAGGGTTCCCAGCAACACAGCAACAATCAGTTTATAATGTCGTATACCCCACCGACTTCCCATGCCCCCCCCCCTCAGGCCTGGGAGTTGCCCTTCTCGAGGGAAGACCCGAATATGTCCGTTTCTCTCCCAGGCGTTGTTGACACAATAAAGCTCCTCCCTCTAGCCAGGCGTGTTGGTGAGTTCGTACGATACCCTACAATGAAATATATCGAGCTGACTCCCCCTCCTGAATCTTGCGCAGGATCTTACGTGTACAAGGAGCATAGGGCGGGACGGACGCCGATTTTTGACCTCAACGGGATCACCCTGTCCCCTCCCTTGCCGAGGTCGAATGCGGGAGTTCCCCTCGGCGGCATTGGAGGGGGGGCCATAGGAAGGGGTTTCAGAGGCGAGTTTAGAAGGTGGAGCATAACCCCGGGGCGGTACAGACACAGCGTGATAGCCGGGAATGCCTTCAGTGTCAGAGTCGGGGGTAAGGCAGTGGTTTTGTCAATGGAGGTGAGGATACTGAAATTTTCATTTCTTATCACATTTCGTCACTTCGTCGCTGAATATTACATTGCGTTTCTAATACGAAATACATTTCGTAACGTACCCCATCGCAGGCCGCCAACGATATTCCCAGGTCGATGAAAACCTGGACCTGGGGCTCATCGCCTGACATCGATCTTGCCGCCAGGTCCACCTATCACGCCCTCTTTCCTCGCTCTTGGACAGTCTATTCGGACCCTACGAACTCCAACTCTAGGATCGAAATCACGTCTAAGCAAGTCAGTCCTTTCATACCGGACAACTACACCGACAGCTCCCTGCCAACTGCCGTCTTTGAGTTCACCATAGTCAATAGCGGAGATAAAGACGAGGACGTGAGCTTGATGTTCACGTTCGAGAACAACGATGGCGGCGATGAGAAGGACGAGGCGGAGCATCTTAGAAACAACAGCTCCACTGCGCCCAGGAGGCATGCCAGCACATTTGACGCGTCTGGAGGGAATGGTTCTGTTGTCGAAAGCGCAGGGATCAGCATGAGGCATACAAGGAGAAGGAAGATTGCGTTTGAGAAGGGCGAGGATGAGAGGATGTCGACGCCAGTTGAGGAGCCATTTTGCAGCTGTACTGGCCCGTTGAAGCCGCCCGCTACGTATGAGGAGAAGACGACGTTTGCCATGGCAGTGCCCGGCCAGGAGGACGGTGTTGACGTGTCCGCAACGGTTGGGTTTGACCCTACCAATGCCGTGGCGTGTGAGCAGCTTTGGACGGCATTCGCAAATGACGGAAGGTTGGGCGAACTGAATGGCGACATCAAGTCCACCGTAGGAGAGCAGGCTTCCGCGCTTTGCCAGAAGACGACCGTGAAGGCGAACAGTTCGGTGACCTTGAAGTTTTCGCTCTCCTGGGATTCCCCTCTCGCGATTTTTGGTTGTGGCGACGGCCTGCCCCGCAGGCACAGCATTTTCTTTCCCAACTCCGCTAGCTCGCAGAGTTCAGCCACCGCTCCTGCCCTCGCGACCATCGCTCTCACCAAGTACATGTCGTGGGAGTCCGAAATTGACGCCTGGCAGGGCCCGATCCTTACCTCGCCAGCAGTGCCCAATTGGTTTAAGAACCAGCTCTTCAACGAGCTTTACTACTTGACCGACGGTGGCTGTGTCTGGGTCGATAGCACCCAGGCGAGGAAGAACGACAGAGGGGCGGGAGAAGGCGACGCAGTGAAGATGGACCGCAACAGCGGGAGCGTCGGAGACGTAGATATTTTGGCTGTATGCGTTGCCGCCATGGCCAAGATGGAGGAGATCAACAAGGCGTCTCAGACGGCGCAGGGCGACTCTGCGGTGATCGGCGAGTTCCTTTATCTAGAGGGCCACGAGTATATTATGTACAACACCAGCGATGTTCACTTCTACGCCTCCTTCGCCTTGGCGAAGCTTTTCCCCCAGATCCAGCTCAGCGTGCTTAGGGACTTTGGGCTGAGCGTTTTTCAGGAGGACATTGAGGAGCGAAAGCTCTTGGGCGAGGGGGAACGAGCGCTGAGGAAGGTCAACGGGGCGCTTGTGCACGATTTGGGATCGCCCTCGGAGTACCCTATCTTGAAAGTCAACGCTTATAACTTTCAGGACGTCAGCAGGTGGAAGGACCTACCGTCCAAGTTCGTCCTCATGATCGTGCGCGAGGTGAAGGACGAAAGCGTTGATAAGACTGCTTTTTTGAAGGCGGTTTGGCCGGCGATGCAGAGCTGCATGGATCGAGCGGCTATGCTCTGGGACTCCGACAACACCGGCATGATTAAAAATGAGGGCTTTCCTGACCAGACTTACGACGTCTGGATTGCCGACGGCGTCAGCGCCTACACTGGCGGGCTCTGGGTGGCGGCTCTGTTCGGGATGAGCAAGATTGCTGCGAGGATGGAAGACATGGAGAGGAGCCTGTCGTACTTGGACAAGGCCAAGAGGGCCAAGGCGATCTACAACGAGACGCTCTGGAACGGAGAGTACTACAACTATAGCGAGAAGGGGCGGTACAACTCCGGGAGCATCATGGCCGACCAGTTGTGCGGCCAGTGGTGGACCAGGATCTGCGGATTGGAAAACGTTTGCGACGAGGACGTGAAGGCCAAGAGTAGTCTGAGGAAGATTCACGAGTACAACGTTGTGAGATGGAAGGAGCTGTGCGGAGGAGTGTTGAACGGCGCTGTCAACGGCATGAAGCCCGACGGAACGGTTGATTCGAGCTGCCTCCAGAGCATGGAGGTCTGGACCGGCACGACGTACGGGCTGGCGAGTGAGTTCCTGTGCGAGGCCAGCGCAATCAAAGGGGATAGCGAAGAGGAGAAGAAGGAGCGCGCGTGGCTATGGAACGCCGGATTCGAAACAGCCAGGGGGGTGAAGGAGGCAGGGTGGGAACAGTACGGGTTCGGCTTTGCGACTCCAGAGGCGTGGGACAGGAAGGGAGCGTACAGGAGCTTGGGTTACATGCGCCCCTTGAGCATTTGGAGTATGGTCTATGATATGGATTTAAGTGAAGAATGGTTTTTAGTCTAAAGGTTGTTCTTTTTGTGTGTGCTTAGTTCCTTCTCCTAAATCTCCTTCTCCTTTCCCTTCTTTTTCTTCCTCCCCCCCCCTCCCCTCTTCCCCCCCCTGCACCTGGCACTTGACCTCGTAAGGGGCGTGGGTAGAGGGAGCGAAGGACTGACGAGCGCTTTAGATCATTCTGGCCACAGCCAGCTTGACGGTGTCTGGATCGTCGACCATGACCCATTCGAAGTCGTCCGTTAGGGGTTTCCCACAGTTGGCGCAGAACTTGGCGCCAAGTGGATATTGCTTACCGCACGGAACGCATGCTTTTACCTCGACTCTGTTGCCTTGGAGCGGAGGAGCTGATGGAGTCGCTGGGACGCTGCGACGAGAGAAGCGACGAGTAAGAATGAGTAACCATGCGTCGTCAGATCGTCGTTTCGCGCCTCTCTGCTGCTCACCTGATCTCGGCAACAATAGCGGGGGTGACTACGATTGATCTAGAGTGAGGCTTTTCAACGAAGTTGTTTTTCGGAATTCCATGGTCTCTGTTGCTGCCCTCGCCGTTGAAATCGAACCAGACTTGGTTCCTTAAGCTGTGGGCGGGAACAGGGCCACTAGCAGTGTAGGCACAGCAGCGCTCTTTGTCGTGATCGGTCCAATGCATATGGCCGATCCTCCAGCAGCCCTTGTGGTACCACAAGCGGCACCAGTCCGCTCCTGCACCGACGCCTTCGGTGGGCATGTGGGTGTACATGGCGAAGTCGTCGTTCATCTTGTCGGATACCTTGTAGAGACCGTTGAAACGGCTGTTGTAGCCGGACCAGCCGCTCATGGTAAATTCGACCGCTGAAGGTGAAGGAAGACTCGCGCCGAGGCAGAGCGACGAGTTGCACTTGGGCGATATCGTTCCGTCATCATTGATCTGGAACTTCCTTCCCTTGTTGTCGCCTTCATTCTTGGTGTTGTTCTTCTTGGCGTTGATGCCTTTGACGAGCACAAGATGGTTATTTTCCTCGATCTTCCACATGCTTATGTCGAAGACGTACTCCCCATGGACATCGTTCCAGCAGATGAAATCGCCATCATACCTGACCTGCATAGCTTCATTTGGGTTAGGGTGTCCAATTCCCAAATCTATGTACGACCACTGAGCCCATGCTTCCCTAGGTTGATTCCATTTAGGTCCGACATAAGTCCCGCTCCCCATCAAGTTCAGACTGGTAGTTTGGCCACTCTTCAGACTAGACGCGACGGGGGCTGTTAACCTGACGGCTTGCAAGCTGCTCCTCTGCACCAACCTCAAGGTGCCTTTTTCACAAGTAGGGAAGGAAGCCCTGACCGGAAGACTCGCGCCGAGGCAGAGCGACGAGTTGCACTTGGGCGATATCGTCCCGTCATCGTTAATCTGGAACCTCCTTCCCTTGTTGTCGCCTTCATTCTTGGTGTTGTTTTTCTTGTCATTGATGCCTTTGACGAGCACGAGATGGTTCCCTGTTGCATGCATGTGCGGCGTATGTGTGGCGCGTGAGCGACTTGAAAAATTATGGTGGATCGGATCCGGGAATGAAGGGGAGACTGGCACACTCACCTTCCTCGATCTTCCACATGCTTATATCGAAGACGTACTCCCCATGGACACCGTTCCAGCAGATGAATTCACCGTCGTACGTGCACGATATGGGACGATGGGTTTCACCACATCCCAAGTCTATGTACGACCACTGCCCCCATGCATCCCTCGGCTGGCTCCATTTCGGTCCGATGAAGTTGTTGAGGGAGAAGGCAAGTGGTGTGGCTACGCCAGATTTTGATTTGAGAGTTTGAGGGTCAGAGAGCTTAATCACGAGAGGGGAGGAACGGGGAACTAGCTTTATTGTTCCGTCAGGGGTCGGGGAGTACGACATTTTTCTGAGGAGTAAGTTAGAAGTGAATCTTGTAAAAACTGGTATTCTCATTGACAGAACAAAAGCTTCCGAGGGGTTGCTATTGCTGTGACGTACGGGCAGTAACGTACTGAGCAGAAGGAGGAAGATAGGTCATGTGTGTGTCCGATCGTACCTGAAAAATGGATCGCTTGGATTTTGAGATCTCTAAAAGCCAAAGGAGATCAATCAAAAAAAGAAAAAGGAAAGAGTTGATTTTTTTTAAAATTATTGCTTTCTTTTTCTCTTAACCCCCCCCCGCTCCAACACTTCAACTTCACGTCTAAAGCTCACTCAGCTGAGGTCCGTTAATAGTCCTGCTAACAGCATCGATCCTAGAGGCGACGCTCAGGTCGACGAACTCGTCTCCAATCTGAACCTGCAAGCCTCCCATGATAGAAGAGTCGACCTCCATGGATAGGACGACCTTGGCGTCTCCGACCTTGCTCTTTAATGCGGCGGTGACCTGGTCGGCGACTGCTGCGGAGAGAGGTGCGGCGGAGGTGATGACGGCGGCGACTTCACCGCGCTTCGCCTTCATGAGCTCGGAGTAGGCGGAGACGACCTTGTCGGTCTCAGAGAGGCGGGCGTTTCCGGCGAGGGCGGACATTAGGTTGACGGTGATATCAGACATTTTGTCGCCGAAGATGGAGTTGATCTGGGCCTCCTTTTCGGCAGGGGCGACGGTGGGGTCGTTGAGGAAGTTGGAGAAGGTGGGGTTTGACTTTGTGGTTGATTCGATGGCCAAGAGCTCGGTCTCGACCTTGTCGAGGCTGAGGGAGGGGAGGGGGGAGGGGAGGGATTGGATAAAAAAAAGGGGTTAGATTCTAAGCATTGGATGACGGCGATGACGGTCAAGTGAAGTACGCTACTTCCCCCTGCCCCTCCCCCCCCCTTTCCCTCTTCTCACCTTCCTGCCTTGCTCGCAGCAACATATGTAGCAGTGGCATACCTAGCGTGGATGCCGAAAAGCTTCAATTCCGGCTGGTGGGCGAGGTCGCTTCCGGAGGCGGCGGCAGCAGCCTTAGGGGCGGCGGCCTTCTTGGGAGCAGCCTTCTTGGCGAAGGTGCGGATCTGGGAGGGGAGACGGCTGCGGAGGGAAGAGGCGAACATCTTTACTTGAGGTTCGAGACGGAGGGGGGAGGGATGCGGGGGGAAGCGACAGTTAGATGGGCGAAGAATAGGCGGGAAGGGGGCCTGGTGGAGTAGGTTAAGGGTTGGGGTTGTGAAAGTCGAGCTATGTTTCACGTTTTGTGTAATTTAAGTGGATATTTCGCACACGGGCCTTCTTGAAAAGTAACGCCACTAGCATACAACACAATTCAAAGACACTCCGCCCCATCTCAAGTGCCCACAGCGGCAATTGGCTGCATAAATCCACTCTCCACAAGTCGGGGGATGGGATCGAGGGCGAAAACGGACGGACTTGTCTTCACTCTCCTAAACGTCAAAGTCTAAGTTTCAAACTTAAAGACGCACGACGGAGATGTTACAAATTTGAGCTATAAGATACGTCCGGAGTGTGTAGCGCACCTTATAGCGAGTTGCTCTGTTTCGCAATTAATTTGGCTAGTGATCTGCCATGATCTCTCCTGAAATATGGGCACTTGTACTTCGGTAAGAGTGAATGAAACGACAGCAGTTACCGCACTGAATACCCATCTTGATTCGACACAATAAATTAGAATCGATTCGAGACCGAGATGGGCGATATCTCAGTTCTCCTCCAAATTTTCCACTCCGCCCGCTACGAGTACGGATTCATCGAAAGTGGGCCCTTACTTCGATCTGTGTACGTCCACATACTTTTCAGAGCTTCTCGTTTCCTAGAAAGAATGCATGTGTTTCTTTTTATTTCGTTTATTTGTACTTTTAGGCGGTAAAATCCAGTTCATCATTAAAAAGCTCTAGGCGAAGGGCAGTTGTTGGAGCTGTTTAAGGTGCCCTTGGCAGATTCCCGCCCCTTCCTTTCTCACACTCATATACCCACCACGACAGGCTCCAGGCGCAGACGAGAGTGGCAAGGCAGGGAAATGGGACCCCGGATCAATCGAGGAAAAGGTGAGAGGATCTGGAGTATCTGTAGAGACTAATTCGTGTCGTTGTTGCGCCACCACCAACTCCTCCAACTAACCTTAACACAACCACCTCTAACCCCCCCCCCCCCCCCCCCCCCCCCCCCCCCCCC
>BRXX01000280.1:62307-91684 GCA_030267905.1 Triparma verrucosa
CCTCCCCCCCCCCCCCAACCCCTTCCACCGCCCTCCCATCCCCCTCAAAACACCTCCCACATATAACCCAATTACACTCCTCCCCACAAACCCACCCAGCCGTCGTACTAGGCACATCCTCAACCCCACAGTTATCACAACTCCAACCAGGTGAACGTGGGAATAATGATATAGGAGGACAATAACGTAAAGGGTGAACATGTAAAAAATGTCTAACGCGAGTTGAAGAATTAGGAACTGAACGTATCGAAGGACACGTGTACGAACCTGTTAGATCTTGGATTGTTACGTGTTCTGAGACTGCGTAGGATAATCTTTCTACTACGAGGTCAGATGAACCGCCTCTGAGACGCTCTGATATCCAACCGTATGATTTAGGGGGGGGCGTGCCTGGTGTTGAGGAGGTTGGTGATTGTTCTAGGATTATTTTTATCCTTTTTACGCCGTCGATTTCGCGTGAGTTTACGGCTGTTACTGTTGTGCCTTTTTTTAGGACTTTGAGGCGGGGGGAGGAGTCGATGTCGACGCCGGAACGGACTACGGCGCCGTCGGGGAGGACGACGATGTAGAGGGTTGAGGGGGGGAGGAGGGGGGAGGGCGGGGGGGGCTTTGGGGTGGAGGTGGAAGTCGTGAGGGTTAGGGGGGGGGAGGGCATGGAGGTTAGGAGGGTGGAGAGGCAGGCGGAGAGGGAGGAGGGGGGGGGGAGAGAAGGGGTCAAAGACAGTTTGAAGAGGAGGGGCTTGAGGATGGGGGAGTTTATGGGGAGGGAGGCGTTTTGGATGGTCAGGAGGAGGGAGGTTAGCAGGAGGGAGTTCTTTAGGGATTTGTTGTTGTTGTTGGTGTTGGGATCGTTGTCATCGATATTGCCGCTGCTGTCGTCGCTGTTGTTGTTGTTGCTGTCGTTATTGAGGAAGACGAGAAGCAGCTTGCTCACAACTCCATCAAGCTCCTCCTTAAACTGCTTCGGCACCTCCATCTTTTCCTCAAACAACGACAGCGCCGCCAGAACTGTCAAGTGCTCCAAGTCAGCCTGCGTGGTAGGCCTAGGCTTGCTGTACGAATCCTCGTCCCAGAGGAAAGTCTGGTTGAAACTGCTCGGCATGAAGCGGACTTTACCGTGAAGGCTGTCGATTATGAAACGCCAGGCTACTGATTTAAACGTGCCCTTTGTGAGGAGCTTGCGGAAGAGGACCTTCGTAGACTGCGTCGTGGATCTAGGAGGAGGAGGACTACCCCTGTTAGGGACCCTGTTCTCTTTAAGGTTAGTGTTGCATGTAGTGTGGTACGTTTGAGACAGAAGGTGAAGGAGCTTTGTAAGAAATGGTTGCTGACTACTATCAGTACTATCTATCCCTGTTAAGGTTGATGAGCTGATTGATTCACTATACTGCGGCATTGTGATCAGTATTACTAGTGTGACACACTAGTGTGACACACTAGTGTAACACGTCACAAGGAGTATGGACGGAGGAGTCTGTAGGAGGAGTAGTAGGAGTAGTAGTAGGATGCTGCAAAGGGAGCCGTCCCTCTTTTATGAATTCTATGAATAAATGATTCCTTCTCTCTCTCTACGCACAATGCTATACAGATACAATATTAAGGACAGATAGAAGTACGGGGCCGAGTTGTTGATATACGAGCGTCCGGTGTAATTTGAATGAAAGAGCTTAAAGTACTTTTGAAAGGCCTTCCAGAACTTTTGGATCTTGTTACCCTGAAACTCGTTCTACGATCGTTTATTGAACGTCTTACGTGACCTAATAATAGCCTTAGTAGTCAGCTTTTATAATTTTTGAAGATATTAGAATAGAAACGACGTAGAATTGAAATAGAGGCCTTTGTCTCACTTTGTGCGATCATGGCCCCCTCCTCTTTGCCTAAAAAGACTGTCTCCACCCCCCAAACGAAACTACCAGCGGCTGGAGCAGTTACCAATACTGGCAGTGTTAATACAAAAATGTCTTCTAAATCACTTAAAGACGCTCTATTAGATTCCTCTCTCAAAGGACTCCTTCCTCAGCCTCCTAAAAATCCTCCCATCTTGAATTTCACCACCAAGCTCCTCGCCCTTCCCTGCGCCTACGAGTCCGTGCACCCGTTGCCGAAGACTGAGGATGTGCACACGCTCACCTTGCATCTTAGCACGCCGACGCAGCATACAGTTACTGTACTAACGGGGAGTGATAGAGACACAGTTAATGGGAAGGTGAGTGAGCCGAGACTGCTACTACAAGCTGCTACTACAAGCTGCTACTAACTACAACGCCTCACAATCACTAACTAACTCAACTCATCAACCGCAAAGGTCGACCAAGACAACCCCACCCTCTCCCTCCTCGTCCCATCCTCAAACCCCCTAATCCTAAGATACGAATCAACGTCCTTCCCAAAACCCACTCTGAACCTCCTCCCCCTTCCCCCCTCGACGCACACCACCATGACCTCCACCGAAACCTCCACCACGATCTCCACCACCAAGGGCTTTCCCTCCTTCCACCTCCCCCTCTCCTCCCCCTCCCCCTACTTCTACACCTGCAAGATCCTCACCCCCGGCCTCGCCCAGATCGGCTTCTCCACCCCTTCCTTCTCACCTTCCTCTGCCGCCGGCAAGGGCTGCGGCGACTGCGAGAACTCCTACGGCTTCGATGGTTCCCGCGTCTTCAAATGGCACTCAGGAGGGACTCGCTGGGGCTCCCCCTGGTCAGCCAACTCCATAATAACCCTCGCCTACTCCCCCCAAAAAGGTCAAATCTACTGCTCTGTCGATGGGCACCCTAAAATCGGCTCCCCCCAATCAATAATGTTCTCGAACGTCTTCAAGGACCTCCGCCCCTGTTTAACCCTAAACAAATCCTGCAAAATTCTCGTAACCTTCACCGGAACTTTACCCGGTTTCTCCTCCGTCTCAGACTGCATCTCCTCCACCCGCCCTTCAACGACCCTAACCTGTAAAATAACCCCCGGCGAAAACCTAACCAAAACCAAAACTCCCCCCCTCCTAAAACCCATCTCAACAATCCCCACCCTCTCTGGCCCTCAAAAAGTATCCCGCATAATCTGCCCCCCTTCATCAATATGTTTCGGCGACGTTATATCCTCACAATCTCCTCCAACAATATACGAATTAGTGCGAGGTTGTGGGATATATAAAAAACCTAAAGCGTGGAGGAAAGGCGTTGAAGTTGAAGAGGGGAAGTGGATTTGGGAACCAGTTGGGGAGGAAGGGTATGTTGGGTTGGGGTGTGTGGTTAGGGGGGGGGTGGAGGAAGGGGTTGAAGGGGTTGTTTGTGTTAGGTGAGAAGAGAGGAGAGAGAGATAGAGAGAGGTTTAGTGTGTTTTCTTTTTAAGGTTAATCTAATTCGGGGCTTCCAATATCACGCGAGCAGGGAAGATTGGGTTGAGAAGGTCAAAGGTCGCGGCAAAACTGTGGAGATAGAATCTCCGAGGAAGGAAGGTTCCGGGACTGGGGACGCCAAGGTTTACACCATGCACGTCACGCCTTCTAACACCTTCTTGATCAAGCCGTACGGTTCTCAGACGTACGAGGCCATAAAAAAACGGCCGGGGGAGGACGAAAATAGCGTGGCTTACGGGTCGGAGACGATGGAGATCCTCAAGGGCCTCAAGACTTCAGATGATACTTCGCTCATCAAGTCGATCATTGAGAGCTTGAGGGAAGGAGTCGACGAGATGCTCAAGCTCGGGGGGGCGGGGCAAGCGAACGACCCCAACTTCATCGTTATAATAAACCTCCTGACGAACTTGCTCCGCTCGCGTGACTTAGAATCCGGCTTCGGTTCGTACTTGAGAGGAGTCGTCGAGACCGTCGACGGGAACTGCAAGAAGGGGGGAAAGTTCTACGCGCCCAAGCACGCTAGGAAGCTCATAGAAATGTGCATCGTGGGATCGCCAGACCCGGACTTCAAGCTGAAGCCTGACGCGCCGATGGAGGAGAAAATTAACGAGCTTAAAACGGCGGGAGGTGAGGAGAAGGCTGAGGAACCCAAACCCCTTGTTCTTTGTTGCCCCTAACCCTCACCCCGTTTACAACCCCCCTCCCCTCCTCCCCCTCAGTTCGAATCCTAAGCAGCTGCACAAACGCCAACACAAACGCTTCCAACTCGAAATACCTCTCCGACACCCTCATCCGCCTCTACAACTCCGTCCGTTCCTCCTTCAAACCCAGCACGTACTGGAAGCTAATGAGTTGGTTCGAAACCTTCGCCGTGAGCACCTTCCGTTCCTACTCCAGCACCTTCAAAGCCGTAGAAGACATAAAGCTCGACGGTTCCAAAAAGCTCCAAATAATAATCGACCCCAGGAGCCGCTTCTCAGGCGGAAAGCTAACCTTCTCGGGGACGCACATCACGAAAAGGAAGGAAGGAGGGAAGGAAACCCTCAAACCCTACAAAATAACCGTCGACGATTCTACCAACAAAAAATTCTACTCCACGAGAATAGAATTCGAAGGGGCTAACGTCAACGTCGCATTCACGCCCAAGGAGGCCCCTTGCGGCTCGACGTCTCCGGATCCTGTTTTCAGCTTCATCGTTCACGGTATGGGGATAGTTAATTCTTACAAGTTGAGGAAGTTCTTGACGGCAGTAGACAAGTACGGGACGGACATAGACTCATGGGAAGGCGTTATCTCCACCAAGAGGTGGTCTTCGAAGGAGGACTCTGGGATAGTTAAGTGGCTGAACAAGGGGGGGGGGAAGGAGGACACCCAGGGGGGGAGGAGGCACGTCTTCGACATGAACGTCACGGCTGACGACCTGGAAGGGGGGAGTCTCGGGTTCCTCGCGCAGGGGGGGGCGGAGATTTACGGGCTCAGGTTCAGGATAGCGTGCCTTAGGCACTTCAATGAGGCGGTGGAGAGGGCGGTACACCTCGTGGACGTGGAGGACGGGGAGGAGGGGAGCCTCGGGGAGAGGCTGAGGGCGTTCAGCGGCAGGATAGCGGAGGAGGGGAAGGAGAGGAGGCTCAAGGTGGCCCTCGAAGCCACGCAGGGGACGGGCGGGAACAACACAACGGTCATCCTGGACAACTTCCTGGCGAGCAAGAGGTGAGAGTGTGCGAGGATTGAAGCGACGAGCTGAAAAGGCGTGCGTACTGGATATTAACGTACATGCCCAATACTTCCACATGTAACGTTGCTGCTGCCAAATTTCTTCGCCATATCTAACGTCAACAACGCCCCTTACATTGCGACTCGCTTCGCTCGTCGCAGCCTGGACAACGTGGGCATTGCGAGCTCGAACTGCATTTTCGTGCAGGCCTTCAAGGACCTGAACAAAAAGCCCGCGTCGGTCCTGAGGAGCGTCTGGGACGGTGACAGGGTGTTCCAGGTCAGCTTCAGGGGCGAGAGCGGCTCCGACGCAGGCGGCGTCTTCAGGGAGGGGATGCAGCGAATCGTCGAGGACCTCTTCTGCGACTATTTCGACCTCTTCATAGGTTGCCCGAACAACCTCCACGACATCAATTTGAACAGGGAGAAGTTCCTTCCCAACTCCAAGCACATCGGCGACGCCACGGCCATGCAAATGTACAACTTCGTCGGGAAGATCATGGGCAGCAGCCTGAGGACCAACCTCGCCCTCCCGTTTCACTTCCCGAGCTACGTCTGGAAGGGTTTCTGCGGCCTCAAGCTCGACAGGGAGGACATCGTCGAGGTCGACAGCTTGTTCGAAAAGTGGCTCCGGGACATCAGCGAGTGCACGGAGGAAATGTGGGAGTGGAGCTACGGTGAGGAGGCCGAGCAGGTCCTGAAGTGGACGTGCACCGGCGCTGCGGGGAACGAGCTCACCGTCAGGGACGATCCCAACCCCGTCCCCTTCGCCTTGAGAAACGTCTACGTCGAGGAGGTCATCAAGCTCAGGCACGCCGAGCTGGAGCCCGCCCTCAGCGCCATGAAGACGGGGATGTTCGAGGTCGTCCCGGAGAGGGCGCTAGCGCTCTTCACGTGGAGGGAGGTCGAGGTCCTAGTGTGCGGAAATCCCACCTTCGACATGGAGGACTGGAAGAATCACTCCCATTACTCGGGTTACAGCAGCGACGACGACGTCATCAAGACCTTCTGGAAGGTCATGGAGGAGATCACCGACGAAGAGAAGAGCATGTTCTGCAGGTTCGTCTGGGGCAGGTCGAGGCTACCGGCGAAGGGGCAGCCCTGGACCACGAACTTTCACATCACCAAGCGGGGGAGCGTCGATGCGCTGCCGCAGGCGCACACGTGCTTCAATTCGTTGGAGCTCCCGCCGTACGGGACTGAAGACCTGCTCAGGGAGAAGCTCCTTTGCGCAGTACGATACGGAGTCGTTGGAATTCTAAATACTTAAAAAATCATCGGCCATTTTTAGATTACAGGTGTTTCAAATATTTTCTATATTTTGTTGCTTAGCTCCTCTCAGCTCAGCGCAGCGCACCCTCGAGAGAACTATCTTCAAACGCACCATCCACAATCCCACAAGTTGTGCGCGGGGCGACGTTGCCCAGCATCTCAAGCACTAGCTTCTGAATCCTCGGAGATCCCTTTTCGAGGAGGAGGAAGAGCTGCGCCATGAAGTCAGGATCGGAGATGTACGATCTGCAGGCCTTGGACTGTTCGGATACCTCGCTCAGAAACTGCAGCCTGCTGAAGACGTGCAGCTCGACCTTGATCGCCTCCGAATTTCCGTCGACGAGGTAGCCCGTGGCGGAAGTGAGGTCGGAGAGGAGGAAGCTTATGCAATCGTTCTGGAGCTTGACGGTGTAGTCCCTCGTCGCGTCCATCTCCGTCCCGTAAAGACTCTCGCTCCTGGATCTCCTGTTCTCGACGATGCATATGGCGTCGACTTTATCGTCGACCTCGCTCAAGACCTTCTGGTCCGAGCTCGAAGTCAGCAGACTCAGCTTCGTGATCTGCTTGAAGAGCTCCCACGCCTTAGAGCTGACGGTGGAGAACTGGGCGATGCTAAGCTCGTTCTTCCCGGCGGCCTTCTTCTTCTGCTTCTCCATTTCCTCCGCCCCCTCCTCTCTAGCCCTGGAGAGAGCTTCCTCCAGCGCTCCGCCCCAGCCCTTCATGCCCTCCAAATCTGCCTTGTCGGCCCGCTCCTTGTCCTCCTTCTCCTGCTTCGCCCTCCTCTCACCGAGGGCCTTGGCGGGGGGCGCAACTTTGACCTCGCCCCCCTTGTACTTGAACCCGTAGCTGCCGTAGTGTATTTCTACGACCTCGTGTTGGCCGCCGAACGAGCACATTGGCAACAGCTTCAGGTTGCCGTGAGCACACTTGCGAGTGGACAGGGTCCTGACCTTCTCGCCGTTTTTGGTGAAGAAGACTTTGCCGGTCGAAAACTCAACGCCGCAGCCGTAGATTATGTCAACGCTCGTTTTCTCAATAGCGTCCAAGCCTTCAGAATCCTCCGCATCCTCGGACCTGCTCATCAACGTCTCCCTCCATGCTTCAATGCTCCTGACTTCCGAGGGGCTTGGCATGCCGGCTCTATCTTCCTCGATGCTCACGTTCACGTCGAGGGTATCCGCCCCGACCACCACCACCACCTCCTCCTCCTCTTCCTCTGCGATGCCCTCACCGTCCCTCATTGCGACTTCCTTGCCGAAGGCAAAAACCTTTCCGTTGTGAAGGCGCATTCCGACCCAGTTTTCCCTGGCCCCGACGCAGAAGAGCTCGCTCCTAGACGCGTCCCCGCCGTCGACAATGCCCTCGTCATCCTCCGCCTCGTCGTCGACCTCCCGGGCGATCTTGAAGCCGAGCCCGATCTTCTCCTTGGTGCCACTGCAGCGGACGCATATTTCAAAGTAGTTCGATCCCTCCTCTCCGGCCTCCATCTTCCTCGTGCCGTAGGCGACACAGCTCGCAGTGTTGCGATGGACGACCGTGGCCCCCTTGTGGGCGAGGAAAAGGTTTCCAGAGGTAGACGAAACGAGGCTACCGCTGTCGTCGCTGTCCTCGTCCGTCTCCTCGATCTGCCAGCCTCCGACCTCGCTGCTTTCCCTCTCCCGCCAGAATTCCTCCCACTCTCCGCCTCCACCGACCTCCCTCATGATCCTCTTGCCCTTGTACGGATTTCTGATGCCGATGTCAAAGAGCCAACCGCCACCCAGGAGGCGAAGGTAATTCGATGTGTTGCCCCCCGAGGTGGGGAGCGGGAGCCGGTAGGTGACGCTGGCGACCTCGTCGCATTTGTAGCTCTTGCCGGTGCGGGGGGTGCCGCTGTGCGGTAGACTCCTGACGCCAACTCCATTGTTGGCTGTGACGACATATGTCCACTTCACGCCCTTGCGCTTCCTGTCCTCCTTCCTGCTTCGCTCGCCGCCCCGCCTCCTCCACTCCTCGCGACTTCTCTCCTCCTCGGCGAGCTCGGCCTTGATCTGGATGGACATTGTGTGGTAGAATTTCAGAGCGCTGGGGACGTCCGTCGGCAGCGGGCCCGGGTCTCGGAAGCAATCCATGCCCTTGGCAGCTTCGCTAATAATCGAAATTACGCCCCTGATGCTTATCTCGCCGTTCACCAGCCCCCTCCTGACGACCTCAGAGGAAGTCAGCCCTGGGGCCACCGCCCCGGTCTTGAAATTATCGAGGACCTGCGTGATGCTGATTTGGCTGGTGATGGTGTCGATGATGTTCCAGTGGGCTATTCTGCCGTGATCCCTGGGTTCCCAATCGATGCCGAGTCTCTCGATGACGACGACGCTCTCGCCGACCTTTCCGCTAACGAGGCTGCGGTTCAGGGCTTGAACGATTAGAGAGTAGAGGAGCGTGAAATTTGTGGTCGTGAGGAGAAGGTAAGGCTCGGGGCAAGATTCAAGGCCGCGAAGGTAGTGGAAGCGGGGAGTGGGCTGCTGCGAGTCGCCGCCGCCACCGCCGCTTTCTTCCGCCGACTTGTTGTTGTTGGGGGGAGAAGGGTTGGCGGTCCTCTCTTCTTGAGGCTCGTTTCTCGGTATGGCGTCTTCGTTGGAATCTTCGTTATTGTCGTTGGCCTCAGAGTCGGGGTGGCCATCGTGGAGTCGAGCTCCTCTGCTGGTGTGGCCCTCCTCCCCCTTCTTGGGCTCCGCGCGCTTCTTGAGCCGCCCCCCGACCGTTCCCTTCATGCCCTCCTTGAGGTGGATGATGGCGTCAATGTCACAACCGAAATTAACCCCTGACATGAGCTCGCGGAGGCCACGGAAACCGTACGCCCTGCAAAGGGCCCTAAGCTTCCTCCTCGCGAGGAGCACCGATAGCTGGAGAGGCGTCGGCGGCTGCGCGGGTGATTTCGGCGCGGCTCTAATGACTCCTTCGTCCTTTTTCTCCTCCTCCTTCTGGTCCTTCTCCTTCTGCGCGGCGGTCATGTCGACAATTACGTATGAGCCGCAGGAGCGCATCACCTTGAGGCTAACATCGTCGTCCAGCTGAACGTCGCCGACACCGAGCGTCGGTCGGATGGGAGTAGATCTGACGCGGTAGAGCTTGATGGGGGATAGGCCGGTTGGGGTGCTCGGAGCGTTGTTCCTGTCGCTCATCCTGGGGGGCGACGTGGGGGGCGAGACATTGAGGCTAGAATTACTCGGCTCGCTCCCCCTCCCATCGACCGTTCGCTCGTTCTCTGCGACCTTGGTCCCCCTCAAGAACTCGCCCCTCTCCTGAATTCCCCAGCAAATCTGCTTGAAGCGCTCGCCCTCGCCCTCGCTGAGGCACATCTGGCGCTTCCTGCGGAGAAAGGATCGCATGGTCTTGATCTTCGAGAAGAGGAAGTGCATGGGCTGAGAAGGGTCGGGGTGGGAGTCTCCCGCCGCGCTAGACCCCGAGGAGATGAGCCACATCACCTCGCGCCAGAGGCCGCTGTGCTTAAGTAGCGCCGCGAGGAAGGGCTGCTCCTCACTGGGAAAGCTGTAGCACCCGTTACTGTCGAGCCTCTTCTTCAAAAATACCGGCTCTCCGACCCTGCTCTCCATCCACTCGTAGAACTTGTCGCCGATTGAGCTTCTAGGAGCCTTGGCGATTTCGTCCAGGATCCTGTCCCTGATGATCAAGTCTGGCTTGGGCGGGAGGGCGAGCTCGGACATGTCGATGTCGTCGTCGACCCAGTTGCGGACTTGCTCGCCCGTGGTGAAGTCGATGACGTCGCCAAGGAGGGTCCCGGTTCTCTCACGGAGCCTCTCGGTCTCGCCGAGGAGGACGCTCATACCGGCCCCGGTCTCCTCAGCCACGTCGACCATCCAGTTCTCGGAGACTTCCTCGTTCGATTCAAGGCCTCCGATGATCATGGGGGAGCGGAGCCAGTTCTCGTGCTCCATCTCTTCGATGGAGATGGAAGGGCCCGAGACGAGGGTAGAGGCGAGCTTCCCTCCCACGTGAGCGAGGCTCTTCTCCAGGTCAAGAAGCCAGTATATGTCAACGGTCGTTTCGCCGACGCCAGCGGGGTCCACGACGACGTGGTCGTTGAGGTTCTTCACGCTAATGGCTGGGTGGAACTGGTAGTTCGGCAGCGCGGCGAACCAAGAGTCGGCCTCGATCGTCTGCATGGGACCGCCGTTGACGCCGACCTCGAGGATTTGGTCCGTCAAGTCGAGCCTGAAATTGACGACGTCGCCCACCTTCCAGCCGGAAAGCCTGTGGCCGCACTTGCAGCCCCCCCTCTCTCCGTTTATCCAAACGCTTCCGTCTCCCTTGACGCCTATTTCCGCCTCTCTCATTCCCACAGACTTCGAGCCCCCCCCTCCCCAAATGTCATCGTCCGCCGGCATTCTCGTGATCTCCGAGCCCCTGGGCTTGGCGACGATCCCCACGACGCAGCCTGCCGATTCCTTGAGGGTCTTCGCAGTGACGTTCCACTTGTGCGCCGCAATCTCGAAGGGGCGCTCCGTGACGGCCGTGATGTAGCTGTCCTCCGCGTCCTTCTCCTTGTGCATGAAGCTGCAGCCGTCTTCGACGACGTTGCCGACGCCTCCGACGTCGATCAGGCCGAGGGCGTTGTTGAAACCGAGGGAGGCGCTGGGGGCGTGGTACCTGGAGGACGACATGGTGCATTTTAGGAGAGACACCTCGATCCCGGACCTGTAAGTGCAAATTATGGGAAAGATCTCCCCCTGGAGGTCCTTGAAGGCGACGCCTTCGTCCTCCCCGTTCTTCCAGAAACGGAGTTCGCCCACGTCCATGTCGACCTCGATTCCTACGACGTCGCCTGGGTGAACTTTCCCGATGCAGTCGTACCCCGCCGACGTGCCATGGTACAGCTGACCGTTGTACGACCTCCTCACCCACATGTTCGTCGATGACTCGTACGACGACGACTTGACCGGCAGAGTCGCCACCCCGATCGCCGAGCACTCGTCGAGGTCGCTGTCGGCGAGGAGCTTGAACTCCCAGTACGCTCGGCCCTCTTTGCAACCGGCCTCTACGCAGCAGTGTTGGTTGGTCGAGGAGACTGACCTCATTATGTTGCCTTTGCCTTCGATCTTTACGTCGCTGCTCTTGTGGGCGTCCGAGAAGAACGCCTTAACCTCGTGGGAGGACGTGGAAGACAGGGAGGGCATGGAGGTGAGAGAGGCCGCCTCGATGGCGTGGAGGGATTCCATTGAGGAGAGGCACTTTTGGGAAGAGAAGTTGTTGAGGCGATCGAGGTGGCGGGCGAGGGAGACAATGTAGGGGAGGGTCGGGGTGGCCAGGTAGAGGTGATTGGAGTGGAGGGACAGTGACAGGTTCAGGAGGGGCAGGAGGGTGGCGATAAAGGAACGCTTGAGAAGCTTTTCGGTGACGTCCCAGTTGTTCTTACCAACCTCGGCGGCCTTTTCGGCGACGATTCCGGCGCTTCTGAGGACCAGGACGCTCGCATCCCTGAAGTTTTCTTCCGTCTTCGCCCTCCCTCTTTCGGCCCCCTTCTCCTTTAGCTCCTTCACGAGCCTGAGGACGTACCATTCCACGAACCTCCCCCCCGCCTCGGAAACCTCCCAGTCCTTCAACTTTCCCTCGATCAAATTGCAAGTCTCGAGAGTCACGACTTCGAGGATGCTCTTGAAGAGAGTCAACGACGTCCTCGAACCGGCAACGCTAGCCACGAGGCGGTCGCTTCCCGACCCGTACCTTCGCAGGAGATTCAATAGCATAGCGTGCCTTCCCGAACCCTCCGGATACGGATTTTTGCAGTGCTCCTCCGTCGCTTCTTTCACCAGGTTGGTTATTCCGCTGTTGACCAGGAGGTGCTCGACGCTCGAGGCCATGCAGCGGGCGGCGGGGATGGCGGAAGGGGTCTGAGAGCGGATCATCTTCATCAGCGTGGTCTTCAGCGACAGGATGAGGTCGGGGTTGAGGGGCGGGGAGGTGGTGGGGGAGAGGCGGGTGAAGTTCGATTTCAGGATGCGGAGGAGGGAGATGATTATCTTGCTGTTCTCCTGCGGCGATGAGCGCAACGATGAGCGCAGCGACGAGTTAGAAAAAATGTGATGATTGTGATCGGAATGACAGACTTTCACCTCACCTCCACCTCGCCCTCTCCGAACTTCACAATCAGGTCCTTCAAGTATTCGAAGGCGCCCTCCTCCCCCTCGATTCCGTACACCTCTGCGACGGGCGTTGGGTGTTAGAAGTTGCTGTCGACGTGTGCATATGAGCGACCTTACCTCCTCCTCCCTTCTCTTGCCTCTCGGCTAGGTCAGCCACGCCTTCCAATATCCTCTCCCCAGCCTTCCTCCCCTCGATCCACTCCTCCAGCTCCTCCACCTCCGAACTTCCGTTACTCGCCTTGACGCAGTTGCACAGCCCGCATACCTCCTCCTTGTCCACATTAACGTAACTGCACACGTCGCACTTCCAGCAATTCTTCGGCGCCTTAATCTCCTCCAAGTCCGTTATGAGCCTAGCGTTCTCGAAGTCGCCATCCTCAACGTAGTACATCGCCTTCGTAGGCGTCGCCTGACCCTTCTTGTGGGCGTCGTACTCGTAGGCGTTTTCGGCGACTCCGTCCTTCTGAGAGGACTTTGACTGGTCGGAGTGGTGGGGCTTGGGCGAACCCTGGACTTCGGCGAATATGCCGTGAGCCTTCCCCTGCGAAACGGGAGGGAAATGTGTTCACGAGAGTTAGAAACGCGAAGGAAACAACAACAACAACAGCAATAACAGCAATAACAGCAATAACAGCAATAACAGCAATAGCAGCAATAGCAGCAATAACAGCAATAACAGCAATAACAGCAATAACAGCAATAACAGCAATAACAGCAATAACAGCAATAACAACAATAACGTGCTCCTCACCTCCTTCCACGTCCCCACAAAGTAGCTATTCTTACAAACCAGCACCCCCCTCCCCTCCCTCTTCCCCCTCTCAAAACCCCCATAAAACTTCTCCCAAACAACCTCCCTCCCCCCCACCCTCCCCCCCCCCTCCAAAAACTCCACCCCAGCCCCAACCCCCTCCCCCTCCCACCTCAAACCTTCCACCCCAACCTTCCTATTCCCCCCATAAAAGCTCACAGCAAAATAAGTTTCCCCCTCAACATCCTCAAAGCACACCCCCTGCTCCACCCCATTAACCTCGAAACTCGCGTTCCTCGTCCCCATATCGACTTTAATTTTAACTATATCATTCGGGTGGATTCTATCTTTACTAGCGGCTCTTTTCTGTTCACCTAAAACGTATATATTCCCGTTATAACATCTATACATTCTTAGATTCCTTGATGAATTATAACTATCACTTTTCTTAGGTAAATTGCCTAATCCTAGACATATTGATTCGTCGGAGGGGACGTCTAAGAGGATTTTTAAGGTTAGAGACCAGATGCCGGTTGAGAAAGGGAAGGAGAGGTAGCTGCAGGTGTGGATTGAGGTTGTTGAGGTTACGGTTGGGGGGGAGGTTGAGAGGGTTAAGCCGGTTGAGGAGGTTAGGGTTGGAGAGAAGTTTAGGTTGCTTAGAGAGAAAAGAGAGTGGGAGGTGCTGGGGGAGTGGAGGGAGGAGGAGGCGGTTTGGAGGGACTTTTTTAGGGAGGAGAAGTTGCCCAGACGGAGGATGGGGGAGGAGGAACGGAGGACGCTTATTAGGAGGAGCACCCAGCTTAGGAGGCCGCCGCGGCGGGTTAGGCACATGAGGGCTTCGATGGAGTTGGAGCGGCAGGAGGGGACGGAGGAGGCGCGGTGGAGGAAGGTTAGGATCGTTTCGAGAGTTGAACGGGTACTAGTTATGGAAGGGTTTAGGTGGCATTCTGCGACGAGCGAAGCGACAAGCGAAGCGACAAGCGAAGCGACAAGCGAAGCGACAAGCGAAGCGATGAGCGGGTTAGGGTGTCGGAATGGAGCTGTTCATCTGTTTAGTTACCATGGTCTTGCGCCTTACCCAGGGCGCCTGAAGTTTTCAATTCTACAGTGCAACGTTGTATGCTCTGTAACGTCTCGTCAGGTAGGAGAGTCGAGTTCAGGTAGTACACACATGGCTTGTCGTTAGTGATGACAGTCTTGGATATTTTCGAGGTTGAGGTGTACTCGGATATGGTGAGGGTGTAGGGGGAGGTGGAGTGGACTTTGAAGATGTGGAGGGGACCTAGGACGGAGCCGGAGTGGGTGCGGACGTCGTCGGAGCGGAGGAGGGACTTTGTGAGGACTTGGCATTGGACGGAGGGGCCGAGGGGGGGAGGGGGGGGGGAGATTGTGGAGCGGGAGGAGGTTAGGAGGGGGAAGAGCTGGGGGACAGAGAAGGAACCACCTTGGAGGGTTTCTAGGACTAGCGACGTCAGCTCAGGGGTGGGGGGCAGGGTGGGGAGGAGCTTCGTGAGGAGGGCCAAGGGGTCCGAAGTCGTAGAGAGGTTCTCCAACGGGTACGGCGTGTACCTCGTCTGCTGCGGAGGGGCCGGGGAAGAGGTTTCGGAGGAGGGGAGGAGGTTCTCGAGGTGGACTGAGCTCTGGTGCGATAGGTGATTCGAGTAGAGGGTCGTCGAGAGGGGGAGGACTGGGGTGGTAGATTGTGCGGGGGCAGCTTGTGGCGGTGAAGCGGACATCTTGGGTGACAAGTTTGGGCTCTGTAAATCCTCGCTGTAAAACTTTATAAGCTACAGTTCGTCTGTCGTTCGTCTGTCGTTCGTCTGTCGTTCTAACTCTAATATTTGTTTGCACAATAGGTGCTATTCTACTTGTACGAGCACGGTCCACAGGTACCGATTATCGTCTTTGTTATGGTAATTTTTAATGATAAATAATCATCTCAAGACCAGGATTTTGACTGATTTTCGATTGCCTTGGCAAACTTTGAAATAATTATTAAATACGACCTCTCAGTATTCAACTGCACGGCCACGGTTATAATAATATATATTAATCTCCACTTAGTTGTTTCGACTCTTTATAAATATTCGTTAATTTCATTTAATCAGCCTTTAACGATTCGTATTCGTTCGAAAAACAATCATAATAATAAAGGACTACTACTAGGACTACTACTACTACTAGGACTACTACTACTACTAGGAGGCCAACGTACAGTACATACTGTTGTAGATAGCTGTTAGGGTTGCTATTAGGGTTGCTGTTAGGGTTGCGCCATGTCATCACCTGCAACTGCTACGCCTTCGAGTGCATTATTAGCATGGTTGAATTGTCACGGTTATGAGGGTGAACCAATTACTGAAATTCAATTGTGTGATAAGGCGCAGGAATTGTTAGATGTTGCAAACTTGATTTATGACCCCCTTTATGACTCAAGAGGTGAGAAACAGGCGCATGTTAAACGTAGCATACGCCCTGTCAACTCATGGCACAACTCACTAACAACAACTCAAACTCCTCTCAAACTCCTTGTTGTCCTATATATATATTCTTGCAGACAACTCCACCGCCTCTGCCGCATCGTCACCCATTAAGTGCGTACCTGGCGCCGAAACCTCCCTCCTCTTCTTCCACTACCTAGAATTAACCTCCTCTTCCTTCATACACAACTCACCCGTGACTTCCAACTCCCTCCTCTCCTCCTTGACTGTAAACCCTTCCCTCCTCCTCTCTTCCCTCCGCAACCTCTTGGTGTACGCCGTCTCTGATTCCTGCCACCGCAAGACCACAGAAGTTAAATCAATAATGTCCCTCCCCCGCTCAGTCCAAAAGCAGCTCATGAGAATCATCGAAACCGGCACCATAGAAGTCGAAGTCCACCTCACCTGGTCGCTCTCCACCTCCACCCCCCAGAAGAAATCTCCCTCCCCCCAATACCACCCAACCTCCTCAACAAAAAAACTAAGAGCCCAAAACCAAACCTTACTAACCTCCCTCTCCTCCCTAAAAAAAGAGAACTCCAACCTCAAAGACGACCTCCACGCTCTCCGCTCCTCCTCCACTGCAGCGCAGTTAAGCCTCGATTTAGAAACTTTAGAATCCTTCGAATCACGAGAGTCAAATCTAAAATCCGAAGTCTCCTCCCTCAAAGCTACCGTAACCCGTCTCTTACCTTTCGAGAAGTCTTCCTCAGACCTTCAACACTCTCTCGAATCGTTGCGAGACGAAATCGACGTTTTAAAATTCAACGCAGCCAAGGTCGTTAGCCTCGAAAAGCAGGTGCACAATTACAAGGATAAAGTATCGACTCTAAAAGACGTCAAGAACGAACTAGACAGAGAAAGAGATCGTGGAGGGAAGAATATTGATAAATTGTTTAAGTTGGAGAAGGAAGTTAAGAGGATGCAGGGGATTAAGAAAGGGCTTGAGGAGTATAAGAAGAAGTACGCGGATGTAAGTGGAGAGATCGAATTGAAGGAGGAGGAATGTATTAAACTGAGACAGATCGTTGGGAGGTTCGAGAAGATGGAGGTGAGAAAAGAGATCGGTTCGATTGTGTGTGGTGTTGTTTTTTAAGAACAACCAAACGCGTTTCGCATTATCTCACACCCCCCTGGCGGCTTTTAAAGAGAGAGATGAAAGGTGAAGCCGGTTCGAACCTCCGGTGTGTCTCCGAACTCCAGAAACTCCTCGTAGAAAGCTACGGCGAAGACGAAATGTCATGCAACTTAGTAGGTTCAGGAATAAGCGAGCTCAACCCTAAAGTCGTCGAGGAGCTCAACAGGCTGAGAGGGGAGAACGAGGAGATTAAGAAGAGGCTGGAGGAGGAGGGGGAGGAGAATCTTAAGAGGCTAGAGGAAGAACTGGAGGACGTTAAGCTCAAGTCTGAGAACTTCAAGAAACAGGTCGTAGAGAAGAAGGAGGTGAGAAGGACAACGTGGCTCCGACGCGTACCCTTTATTTAGAATCGTCCCCGGTCCGTATTTTTACTAACGCGGTACGTCACTCTCGGGAGCAGGAGGTTGGTAAATTCAAGGTTGAGGTGAAGAACATGAAGTCAAAGATCAAGACGTTCGAGTCAGAAATCAAGTCCCTTAAGAAGTCAGGGGAGGAGGAAATCAGGAGACACGAGACGGCCATGGAGGACCTCATTAGGGAACACGAAATCGAGGTTAAAGACGAAAGGGAAAAGCACGAGGATGAAATTAAAGAACTCAGGGAAAAACTCGAGGGGGAGAATAAGAGGTGAGGGGTAGAAGGCAATATTTCATTGGAGCGCTCTGAGACGTGGCTGCAGCATCTAACCCAGTACGTTCGGCTTAGGCTCTCGTCCCTCCTTGATAAATCCGACTCTGAACTCAAGGACACATCCTCCAAACTGTCCGCCTTAACCTCCGAACTAAACTCCACCACCTCCGATTACTCCACATACAAGGAGAACCACACCCTCTCAAACTCCAAAGTCGCCCAGAAGAAGGCTTCCTACGAGTCTCAAATCTCCTCCCTAACCTCTCAAATCTCCTCCCTAACAACAGACCGTGACTTCCACCTCTCAACCTCCAACCGTCTCAAACTCGAGGCAGCATCTTTAGAAGAAGACCTCTCCCAACTCCGTTCCGTAAATTCAAGTTCCGATTACGGTTCAGACAACTACGAAGCCCTCCAAAGAGAATACAACGTTCTACTAAACGAGATAAAATCACTCCGCAACCTCTCACAAAACACCTCAACAATCTCAGGACCAGGAGACGTAGATAGTATGAAAGTCCTCCGTTCCGAATACGATAAAAAAATCTCTGAAATTAAAGGAGAAAAGAGAGAACTCGTACTCAACGTTTCGGCCGAACGAGCGAATCTACAGAAAGCAAAAGCGAGAGAATGGAACCTCGTTAATACGGTTAGAGAGAGAGATGAGGAGATCACGAGTTTGAAACTTGAGGTTGAGAGGTTAGAGAGGGGGGGGAGGAAGGCTATGGAGGATGTTACGAATTTGAAAGGGGAAGATACGACGAGTAAGCCGAAGCTTTTGAGTACCGTTGTTGGAGATGGAGAGGGGGGAGGGGAGCAAGAATGTAAGCAAAGTTAAGGGTGTTTTTCTTTGCAATATTTACAATGTTCTTTCATCTATTATTTTTCTCCGTTGGTCTCGTCAGCGTCGAGCCAGTCGTCGCTGTCAGTGTCGCTGTCTCGGGTGTTCTTCCCTTCTTCGCGGCTTTCCTTTTCTTCGCCGGCTACGCTGAATCGACGGGTAGCTAGGGCTTGCTTAAGAAGGTCCTGGTTGAATTGGTTCGCGCTGCTCCTGCGCCTTTCGGGGGTGGAGGTGGATGGAGGAGGGAGGCTGTGGTCGACCCTAACGGAGGCGAATTGGGAACCTAAGAATAGGAGCGAACGTGACGAATTAGAATGGAGAATTGGCACTGTTATCTTCGGCTTCTCGAAGGTTCTCACCTCCTCCTCCTCCTCCGCCGCCGGTGACGGCGCCTCCTCGCTTGTTGGCTTCCCTAGCGGCATCGATTTCCTTCCTCCTCTGCTTTCGCCTGTAGGCCTCCAAGCTCGTGGCGACCAGCCTACTGAAGTTGAGCAGGACACCAATGATGTTGCTAGCCTCCACGACCGTAGGGTCCTCCGCGAAGAAATTGCACAAAACCGTAACCTTGCCCTGGCACGTTTCGAGGTCGGCGTCGAGGGCCTGGACCTCAAGCCTTGCTGACTTCAAAAAATCTTGGCCCCTCAGCTTCGCGCGATCTCCACACTTCTCCACGACGGATACGCCCTCCTTGATTTCTTCAATGACCTTCACCAGGGTCTTGACGCTTTTGACCCTCGCGCCGCTCTCGATTCCGCGGAGCTCTTCGCCGATCAGGAGGGTATCTTCCCCTTGCTTTCCCTCGCCGGCGATCATCTGCACGACGAGGTCAATCACGGTGGTTTTGCGGTCCGTTCCCTTCGTCAGGCTCAGCTTCAACAGGCTCTCTAGCCTGATCCCCGACACCTGCCGAGAGGAGCGAAAGCGACGACGTTAGAATAAACGTAGAAGAAGGTGTGTTGTGCTCGCAGTGCTCTCACCTTAGGCCGCCCAATGCTCTCGTTCATCAGGTTCCCCACCGCTAGTACCTTCTTCATCAAGACGCCCAGATTCTTGCTCCCCACGATCCTGTCGCAAGCGGACCCGATCATGCTGAGTTTATTCTTCACATCCTCCACCGATTCTTGGAAACCGAGGATGACGCTGAACGCCTCGCAGAGGCTCGCGAGCCCTTCGACCTCGCCTACGGCCCTAAAGAAGCTCTCGCATTTGCCGAGTTTCTTCATATCACCCTTGAAAGCCATTACATCTCGTAACTCTCTCTCAGTCGGAAGGAGAACCTTCAGGTTGTTCACCTTTTCCAGGCTCAGGCTCTTCTCGTCGAACGACACTACTGCATTGACGAGCATCCTCCAATCCTCACCGAACCCCGATCTAAACTGGGCCAGCGCGATGCACACGTTGTAGGCGCGCTTCGGATCAACTAGGCTGACCTCCCTCTTCTCCGCGGTCTTCTTTCCTCCGGGTCCGCTGATGACAGGCGAAACACTTTGGCGGCCAAAAGCTTGCTCTAGAGCCGCAATGTCGTCCTTCGCCAGGTCGTCCTCTCCCTCCCCACCCGCCCACAAACTTCCCTGAAGCCTATCCTCTGAAACCTTGTTCATATGAATTTGTTGCATCTTCACAGAAGTCCTCCTCGACGGCGTCATGACATCACCACCCTTCTTTTTCTTCATTTTCTTGCTGCTGGGAGGTGACGCCAGGCCAAATGTCAGCTCAAAGGCGAGCACCTTATCCGCCGCAATACGATCCTTTTTCATTTTCTGCACAACTGCCGGAGGGGGAATTCCCATCTTGGTCATTTTTATGTATTTGCCCAAGTCTTCATCCTCCCCCAACTGCGAGGCAACAACAGCGAGTTAAAATCGAAGGAAACAATACTAACTCTGACTTATTGGCAATTTCTCACCTCCTCCTTGGATAAAATCGCAACCTTATCTTCTTCCTCCTCCTCCTCCTCCTCCTCATCTTCCTCCTCCTCGACATCTCCCCCCCCCTTGGTGGCATTGTCAACAACGCCAAACGCAGAACAGAAAATAGCTACTTTCTCGCCGCTTATTCCGTCTCCTTTCATTTTCAGCAGTACGTTGGGGGCCGGCACTCCGACGCCCGCCATCTTGGCATATTTTCCCAACACGGGGTCCTTCTTGAGGTCTGCCTTGGAAACGGCAACTCTGGAAGCCACCTTAGCGACAGCCTTTGTAGGAGTCGCTGGCGCCTCAGGCTTGGATCTGGTGGGGGGCGGCTTCGAAGGAGGCGACATTTTCAGATTTTTCATAAGGCTCGCCTTAAACTCTGCCTTCGAATCCAACTTAAACTCAGACTTTGACTCGGACGACTTTGACTCGGTGACCGAAGAGAGAGAGACTGAGGGTGGCGCCTCCTTCATCTCTTCCTCGACCTCTCTCTCGATTTCCAGGGGAGTTTCGAAGACGTCTTCTTCAACAGACTCCTTCATTTCTCGTTTGTTGGGACTCTCACTCAGAGAGCTGAGGGAGGACTGACTTCTGATGAGAGGGGCGTTCTTCGTCTCAGCGTGGATGGGACGTTCGGGCACGAGCTTAGATGTTCGGTTTATATTGATGAAAGTTGCACCGACGCCAGCCCTGTGCGAAGAAGTTCCTGTCGGAGATAGGAGCTGTTCTTCCACAACAGCAAGGGGCGGCTGCTCAGCTCCTTTCCCTTCTTCCGCCGCAGGCTCTTCGAATTGGTCTTCCTCCTCTTGCAGTTGTACTCCGTCCTCCTTTTGGTGTTCCTCCTGGCCCTCGTACTCAACTCCGACGACCCTTGGATCATCCCATTGGCTGAAGTTGTCCCTCATGCGCAGGTAGTACGGATAACCATCGCTCTCGTACACGTTCCAAAGGTCCACTCCAATGTAGAAGCTCTCCACGTCGCCAAATCCACCCGCGTCAACATACGCATCCTCTTCCACTCCGTCTGCGCCGCCAGGAACATTAATCACGACGTTCACCATGTCCTCGTCTAAAGTTATGGCGCTGACGACACTGCGGCCGCTGTCGACCCGCACCACAGGCTCGGGTTGAGCCCGCTCAGTTGTTGGGGAGATAATCGGAGGAGGCGGGCTAACGCTATTGTTCACTCGAGAGTGAGAAAGGCTCGCGTCGCTGTGGTATCCACCTCCTGGTGCGCCCGCTCCGTAGTCAGAGGAATAACCATGTTGTTGCTGTTGCTGTTGCCCCTGCCTCGTTCCGCGGTACCCAGTGTCGCTCCCGTAACCCGATATTTGTTGACCCCCTCCGTGACGTCCTCCTCCGAAACCACTGTCGCTTTGGTAGTCAACGCCCTGACGGCTAAAATTCTGCTGTTGCTGTTGCCCGGTGGTGTGCGCCCGGTGTAACATGGTAGGGCTGGCAGACTGCGTGTGCATCAAATGGCGCGCATTGCGGCCGACGTGGGCGTAATTGACTCCAGCGTCGCTGGCGTAACCGCCAGGATTAGAGACGGGTCCATTCCAAGAAACGCCCCTGACAAGTTCTCTAGCGGAGAGCTGTGGTTGCTGCTGCTGCTGCTGCTGCTGTTGGTAGTACTGCTGCTGAGGAGGGACTTGCTGCGACTGCTGTTGCTGGTGATGCTGGTGCCGAGAGCCACCGTAAGGACTCTCGTAACCGCTTCCGTAGCCGCCTGCTACGCTTCCACCGCCATTGCCAGATGGCACATTGTTGTGGTAATTGTACCCAGCACCGCCTCCCCGGGCAGTCATTTGTCCGGCCGACACGTCAAATGTGTCGAGGCCGTTGAACATGGAGGACTGGGGAGTATGAGGGTGGGGTGTGTGATGGGAGTGGGGTGTTTGAGGAGTACGGGGTGTGTGCGGAGTGTGGGGAGTAGTTGGCGTAGGAGGGGGGTTGAAGCTCCCTTGACTGCTCCAGACTTGACCACCGCCACCTCCCATTGATGGGCTGGCCAGGGTGCTGAAATCAAAGCTACCGCTGGTTTTTGAGGCAATCAAGTTCCTACCACTGCTCCCGCCCTGATTTTGGTTGGACTTCTTTGAGCTCAGGCTTGCAATGCTCGGAGACGAAGCACTCTTATGTGGCCTCGGCAAGCTCCCACCGCCTTCCCTGCCACTCAAGCCCTCGGCATCGCTGTTGCTTGTGTAAGCTGAGCGGTCGTCGTCCCCCCATCCAGAGCCCAATGCACCACCGTCCCGCAGACGATCATACTCCTTTACGAGGCGAGCA
Organism: Triparma verrucosa; assembly: GCA_030267905.1. Taxonomy (NCBI): domain Eukaryota; class Bolidophyceae; order Parmales; family Triparmaceae; genus Triparma; species Triparma verrucosa. The sequence goes on from BRXX01000280.1 coordinate 84,830, forward strand.
AGGGTGTGGTAGTTGCGCTTGATAGCGATACGGTAGCAAGACAACCCCTCCGGGGTGACAGCCTTCACATCAGCTGCCGTCTCCAAGAGAAGTCGGACGCACTCGATCTTATTTCCATTGATGGCCAGGTGGAGGCAAGTCCTGCCCGCATGGTCCCTGCGACGGCGTTAGGGTTAGCGAGCGAGTAAGTAAGATTGTGTTTGCGAATGCGAATACGGCGCCAGCGTCGCAGTGCAACCCTCACCTCTCCTCCAAAATAGCATCGCCGCCAGCGTCGAGGAGGTACGACAGACACTGCTTGTGCCCGCCCATGCAGGCGCAGTGCAGGCAAGTTCTTCCGTTTTTATCCACCAGGTACATGTTGGCGCCGTGCTCGACCAATAACTCGAGAACGGGAAAGTTACCGCAGCGCGAAGCCACGTGGATGGGGGCCTCCTTGTTGAAATCCTCGTGATTCACAATGACCAAGTCGGACTGAGAAGGTGCAGCGGTCTCGAGGATGACCTTGACGCAGTTTGCGTGGCCCGCCGAGACTGCAGACTGCAGTGCAGTCTGCCCGAACTCCGGGTGCGGGTCATTTCTGGCGCCGCGCTCGAGGGCGAGGTTCACGATGTCTATCCGACCCAGCCTGCAGGCGGATATCAGAACGGTGTCGCCAGAGAAGTCATCCATAATATCAATCGGGCAGTTCTTCTGGTCCAAGTGAAACTTGACCATCTCCAAGTTGTCCGTCTTGACAGCCGCGAAGAGCTTGCCCTTGTCCTCTGCCTCGTTGTACGGGGCGTTGCTAACGTGCGCGCCCTCAACGTCCTCTCCATAGTCGACAGTGGTCTCGTTTGGGTTTGCTCTCTGCTCCTTCACCCAGCGCATGACTGCGACGAGCGAAGCGACGACGAGCGAAGCGAGTTTTAGTGGAAGGGGCACTAAGGCAGTACATTTAGCATTCTCTCACCTCCTCCCAGCGCCTGCAAGAAGGCCTCCATCTGCTCCTTGGTGTCACAGCCAACGTCGACGGTTCGCTCGTCGCCGTCAAGTGAGAAACATGTGTTTGTATGGTGCATGCCCCCGACCCCCCTCGACGCAGCGAAGGCCCAGAATGTTGGCGTCTGGTGACCTGCGGTGGGGAGGATGGATGGGACGTTAGATAAGAAACAGTGACGACGAAGAAGTTGTCGCTAATGCGGCACACTCTCATCTCACCTCGCTTGATCTCGTATATCTCGTCAAGGGGAAGAGACTTATCACCCTTTTTGGAAGGGCCCTTCTTACTGTCGAACCACTCGACCGTCAAGGGAAGGTGCGCAATTTTAAGCACGCCCTGCTGCTGGTACTTTTCCACGAAATAGTTGTCGTACCCTCCCCCCCTGACAATGATTTCAGTCCCAGGTTCGTCCTTCTTTCCGTGCTTTTTTTTTTTAAGGAGCGAAGCTAAGAGTTAGAATTAAGAAGTAGTGATGGTGCTCAACACGCAGCTCTCACCTTGAGCCTGAACATTCTCGGCTTCGGATTGCCCCCTGTACTGTTGAAGGGGTACTTGTGCAGGGTAACGCCGTCCCAGAGCAGTTGCGGGACGGGGATCGGAGCATCGTACGACGGCAAGCTGTTCAGCTGGGACTTGATCATGGAAGCGGTGAGGAGTTGAGTTTGTGGTTGGGATTGGGGTTGGGGTTGAGCGGGGCAGGGTGGGGGATGCATTGGTTGGCTAGTTGAGACCTGTAGGGGACGGTGCTGTTGGTATTGAGGGACGGCGGTGGCTTGTTTTGGTTGTGAAGGTGGGGGGAGGGGGGGAGGAGCATCTTCTATTGGGGGAGGAGGATACTTTAGCAGCATCTGCTGCCGCTTCACCTCCTCCTCCTTCTGCTGTAGCAGTTTCTTCTGCTTTTCTATCTCGTTCTTTTGCTCCTTCAGCTCTCTCAACTCTTCAAGCTGCGACGAGCGTAGCGAGTCGCATGAAGGTGGACGTTAGCTACTTGGAAATGCGCAGCGATAATAGTGGCGTCGACAACTAGTCTGGAACTACTAGCGCAGCCGATTAAGGAAAGAAGCCGACGCGTTTTCAGCTCGTCGCTTCGTTCCCCGCAGAAACTCACCTCTTCCCTCTGCTTTCTGAGCTTCTCGTCCAACCGCCTCCGCTCCTCTAGAACGTGCTTCACCGCGTTAGCGTCCATGCTCATACCCCCAGCAGGCGGGGCATTCCTCTCGTGTGATTCTATCGAGACTACTGTAGCCTGGGTGGCCGCCGGCGACCCCCCATCGGCAAAGGCGGACATCGCCATCACGGCATTCCCCTGCTTGTGCCTCGCCGGCTTACTGTCGGTCTTTTTCATTTTTCTAACTATTTGGACAGGCTCGTCCATCGTATCCCGCCGGCCGTTTGTACTGCGTTGGGGGTCATTACTATTACTATTGCTATAGGCCAGGTGAACATTGTTGTGAGGTGGAGGGGGGTGTTGGTGAGAAGATGCGGCTGGCTCTTCGTCGGAGGAATCGTCGGAAATATTCGACGCAACGTTGCCGTCCGCTCCAGGCCTGATGTTTCGATGGGGGGGGAGGATGGCCTGGTCCATTTGGGGCTGTTTGGATTTTTGGGTCGGCTTTGTTGAGAGGAGCGAGATGTATGTTTAATTTGAATTTTTCAGGGGACTGAGGGATCGGAGGAAATAAATGCGGCGCAAGGGAATTGGGAGGGGAAGGGGTTTTCTGGGCAGGGTGCGCAGGATGGTGGGAAGAACCGCCCCTGAGCCCTTGAGCCGGACAATTCCAGTGAAATGAAATTGGGAAGAATTGGGCAGTGACATTTTTAGGTGCGGGTTGTTGGAAGGGGAGGGAAGAGAAAACTCGGTCGGTGTTGCTCGGAAGCAGGAAATTGGAGTGGGCTGAGAATAGGTTTTGAATTTGCTGTGTTGGATATTTATTTCTTGTTTCTCGTCTCGACGACCTCTGGATTCAATGTAGCAAGAGTATTAAAAAAGTGTATAAAAAGTAGAAGAAACGAAGCACACCTTAAATATGCAAAAAATATTTTCGTTATGTGTTGCAATGTGGTGATGTGATGCGATGTGGTGATGTGATGGTGTGGCGTGCTGTGTGATGTACCAAGAGTTCATGCAGTTCGTGGCCGAACCCTTTTCTCTCTGCGGCGCACATAAATTTGGTCAACATAATGTTAGAAATGCGTTGGCGCATTGGACTCCCTGCTCCTCGGAATATTCTCACCTCTTCCTCCTTAACCCAAACTTCCTCCTTCCCCCGTTCCCCCCCTCCCAAGTACTACCTCATTGTTTCATACATAAACATATAGTGTGAGTAGGTGCAAGTGTAACTGTGTAAGTGCGATGAGGTGTGGCCGATAGCGAGGTCGTCCACTGGCCAACAAGCCGACCAATAATTGATTATTGGCCGTTAAAGTTTAAGTGCGTACTATGAGAGGAAGGAGTCGAAGTCATCTGCGCCGACTGAAGAGGCGACCTTCTCGTCCTCGGTTGCCTTGATGAGCTTTGCGGTCTCGTGCTCCTCGTCGTCGGGGGGGGGGAGGGAGACCTCTGACTGGACGCCGACGTAGTTCACAATACTATTGGAGGCGTCCTTAAGGGCGGCGACAAACAGCTGGTTGTAAAACGGGGTGCCGTCGGACTTGTAGTTTAGGAGGCACACGGTGCAGTCCTCGCCGCGGGAGATCGCCTGGCGGAGCTTCTCCACCTTCTTGAGGGACGTTCCGGGACCCTGCAGGAACCTGCAGTTCCTGCCCAAAATTTCGGAGAGGGCATAGCCCGTGAGGTCGCAGAAACCTCCGGACGCGTATACGATGGGGTTGTCCGGGAGGGAAGGGTCAGAGATGCAGAAACACTGCTGGGAGGTGCGGAGGGACCGGACGAGGCTCTTGTCCTCGCTGGTGACGTTAGGGTTCATTTCAGGGTTCTCCGCGACAATGTCCGGGAGCTTGGCCGCGCAGGAGGTGAGGATCTGGGAGCTCAACGCCTTGGGCAGCCTCGCCCGGATTATCCCCCGCAGCCGCTCGTTCTGGGCCTGCAGGTCGGACACGTCCTTCTGGAGAGACTCGAAGAAGAACTTCTTCCGGAGCCGGGTGCGCCGGGCTAGAATTCGGTTGCGTTCCCGCCGCCTGTCGATCTGGGCCTGGGACTTTGACTTGGGGCGAGAGGAGGAGGAGGAGGAGGAGGACGTTGTGGTGGTGGCGGGTTGGGAGGCGGACTGTTGTGACGCCTTCCTCTTCTTCGCGGCGGTTGACCTGCTCCTCGATCTGGAACTTGTCGTCTGAGTCTGAGGGGGCGCAGCAGGAGGGGGCTGGATTGGCGGAGGGATAGCAGGTGGGTCCATGGGACCCCCAAAGGTGTCGAAGTTCTCCAACAGAGCGTTATTCGAGGGGGCGAAGAGTTGACCGTCCTCGGAGGAAGCCTCGGATGACGCGGGCTGCTTGTCGGGGACCTGCAGGTCGTTGTCACCGAAAATTCCCATGCCCATGTCGAAAGCACTTGCGGGCTGGAGCTTGAGGTCGCTGCCGTCGTCCATCAAGTACTCGGCCAGAAGGTCAAAGTCCAGGCTCTCCTCCTTTTGATTGTGGGCGTTGGCGGAGGACGATTTAGAGGAGAACTGTAAGGGTTGAGGGAGTGGTGAGGGTGGAGGTGTGAGCATTGCTGTTCGGGTGGGATCGGTTCTCATGCGGCTGGGTCGGGGTGTTTTCGGACACGCGAAGGAAAAAAAATATTATTTTCGGGATCGGAAGACCAACTCACCGTCTGCATCGCCGGTTTCTTTACTCTCGTAGACATCTGTCTAGTAATTTCTATCAAAGAGCAACGACGCCAAGGGAGGTTGGGTCTGATGTGAGAGGAAAGGGCCTTTCTGCAGGGTTACAGGGAAGTTTAAGTGAATTCGAAGTGATGGGGGATGCCAGGACTACCTAGCACCTAGGTTGCGAGCGATACGAGGGTTACGGAAGTAGAGGGGTGTGAGAAATTGACAACTATGCACCTAATTTTTGACGACATATGTGTCGACGATTTGGGACAAAAGTCGTGAGAGATAGACACTCTGTGTAATTTTTTTGAGGCAACCAGTGTTTTTTGTGTGACACACTTCCGTGGGCGGAAAGCAAAAGCGACGCAGATGCGTTGCATTTACCAATGAAACTTGCTCCTTTTCTCTGGGAATTCACGAGGATGATAATGATGAAATGACTGACAGAGACTCAAAACGACGAAGGGTGGTTTCTGCGGCGGAGCTGCCTTTGCTACCTTGTTTAGTTGCGCTTCCCGTGGACCTGAGTTCGGCGCATTGGGCTGGATCTGATGTTCGCGCAAAGCTAGTGGCCGCGTACGAAAACCACACTAATGGGGGAGGTCTTGGAGCACCAGACCATGAACCGTCGCTGAAGGCAAGGGAGGCAACCTTTGACGGAGTGCAGAGAGGGGAGGAGGGGAGCAACGACGTCTACGCCCTCGGCTCGCTGTTGGTGGCGAGGAGCTTCTGTTTCAGGGAGGAGTGGAAGGAGAGTTTGCGGGCCATCGATCTGGCCTTGATCCGAGCTGGGCCTGTTCGTTGGGGGGTTTGGTTTCGGCCCTACGAAGTCTTAGCGAGCAGAGGTAATTTGGCGTCTGTTGGAATAGTGGCCAAGGACGAAAAGGAGAAGGAGGAGAAGGAGGAGAAGGAGGAGAAGGAGGAGAAGAAGGAGGAGAAGGAGGGGGAGCGGCCAGCATACTTTGGTGGCGGGCGGACGATTCCGGTGGAGAAGGACTTTACGGAGGACAGGTTCAAGGCAGAGTATTTGACAAAGGCCCCGGTGGTGATGCGGGTAAAAAACGTTAACCTGACGGAAGATATACTGAGGAGGAGGGGGGCGGAGAGGCTGGTGCCAGTAGAAACTTGCGATGTGGCAGACAAGAAACGCTCGTACTTGTGTGACTCTTGGGACAGGCAAGTCATGAGTTTAAGGGAGGTGAGAAGCCGTGAGGAACAAATCGACTAGCTAAGAAGGCGCACGTACTGGGTATTGACGTACATAACCGATACTTTCGTATGTAACATCGGTGCTGCCAAATTCTACGCAGTTTCTAACATGACGAACGCACCTTCCTTTGCGACTCGCTTCGCTTGTCGCAGTATTATGATGACTATGTGGAGAAGGATTCAACCAACGGCAGGTCCGGGTACCTGGCCCAGTGGCCGTTGCTGGAGCAGATTTCGTTTCCGGTTCCTGACGTGGAGGGATTTTGCATTCACAGCAAGACCGACATCGAGGCACCGGAGGGCTGCGAGAAGGAAAAGGGCTCTTTGAAGAGCGTGTGGGTGGGGGCGAATACAATATCTCCGCTGCACCACGATCCGTACGAGAACTGGATCGTCCAGTGTTGGGGGAGGAAGTACTTCAGGTGAGTGGAGAGTGGCAAGTTAATTTGAATATGATATTTGTAGCTGGTACTAATTTTTTTTTGAACCGTGAACCGACAGGCTATATAATTTCAAGGACACTTCAAGTGTCTATCCCATGAGCGGAGAGAGGTGCAACACGAGTGCGGTCGAAGATCCCTTGAAGCCGGACGTCAGGAAACACCCTCTGATGAAGGACGTGGCGTATTGGGAGTGCATTCTGGAGGAGGGAGAAGCTCTTTATATTCCGCGGCACTGGTGGCACTATGTGAGGGGAGTGGGAGGGGGCGGAAGCGTATCGTTTTGGTGGGGAGCCAGGATGGCGGCGATTAAGGAGGAGGGAGGAGCGTGGGCAAGTGTATATTAGTGTATCAATAGTGTTTTTATAAGTACAAATGTCAGGGTTATGGTTATGGTTATGGTTATGGTTATGGTTATGGTTATGGTTATGGTTATGGTTATGGTTATGGT
>BRXX01000281.1:0-16730 GCA_030267905.1 Triparma verrucosa
CCCTAACCCTAACCCTAACCCTAACCCTAACCCTAACCCTAACCCTAACCCTAACCCTAACCCTAACCCTTTCATTATTAAAAACAATTTGTATTTACTTTCTACGACTTCTCGTCCTCCTTGACGATCGCCTCGATTTTCTTAACGATGTCCCCCGCCTTCATACTCTGCGTGAAAAACTCTCCAAAGCTACCATCCTTTTTAACGAAATACTGCAACGAATGAAAGCAGTGAAGCACAGGGCGGAACAATGTGTTAGAACATTTTAGCAAATACTCCCCGACCCCCTTTATCAAAACTCACCAAAACAATACTATGATCAACCAAATAATCCCCATCGACCTCATCTGCTTTACTAACATAAACCCTATAAAGCTTCGCCATATCTTTGACCATTTTAGGCGTCCCTGTCAAGTACGAGATCGAAGGGTGGAAGTCTTTGGAGTAGGTACGGAGGTTTGTGACGGAATCGCGAGCACCGTCTACTGTTATGAATAAACCTTTTTTTTTGTTTTATTGGAGAGGGATTTTTGTGTGTTTTTAAGACGTTAGAATATTATGACAAACTATATTATAAACAATGTCACGATATTTGTCGAATAACCCGTTATAAACTTTCTCTCACCTTTACAATCAATTTTCTTCCCCTCCAAACTCTCTAAAACTTTACTCAACTTACGCAGTTCGCTAGGACATATATCAGGACAATGCGCGAAACCGAAATATAATATTGTGTAGGTTGAGGAGTACGATTTATCTGACACGAAATCTTTATAGGGATATAACGGTTAAGAAGAGAGTTAGTGATTACGTGATGTTTTATTATGATTTTTCTTTAAGTATTAAAACTACAACGGAGAAACAAAATGTCTACAACCAACACCTCATCTGTATCATAATCGTTCATAATCGTAAATATACCTTACCTCCAGTTTCAGTATCAATCAACGTCCAAGGTCCTCCTAACATGGCCGTCCCTGTAGTCGTCACCTTGGCGTTTGTGGCTTCGATTTTTTCGGTGTGCTGGATTTTGTAGTAGGAGACTGCGGTGAAGGAGAGGACGGTCGTTAGGCCTAGCATTTTCCAGGAGACCTGGAGAGGGGGGGGGGGAGGGGTTGTGTGTGGGATTAGTATGAGATGAGTTTTGATTGATTTTGATTGATTGCGATTGATTTTGATTGATTGCGATTGATTGCGATCGTCGCTTCACGCTTCGGCCAACTCACTCATTAGAGCTCAATGAAGCTCATGATGTTGTTACTCACCGGAGTGCTTAAAGCAGTCATCTCCTGTTTCTTATTCGCAGAGGCGAACGTTCTACGTCGCATCATTCCAGGTGCTGATATTGTATTATTATTCATTTTATTTATATCACGACACGGATCACTACGATGAATTATAGTGCGACCTTTTAGGGTGCGACGAAGAAGGGAGGAGAGCATGTGAGTGTGTATAAAGAGCGGGAATTGATCCAAGCAGTGGCTTTAATGCTTTCCAGATTAGTGACTCATTTCAAAGTCATTTAAAGTGCATTTAAAGTGCATTTAAAGATTCCGTCGAGTACTTTTAAGCTCCAAAGATTATTTTGTGCGTCCCCTAACCAATATTATTACATAAACTGATAACGGTAACGCGTTTAAAAGTCACTTTTTGGGTCCCTTTCCAATTACAAAACATTGAGAAGACAAAGACGACGAAGGGTGCTATAATTCATACTATCGACGATACTATCGACCAATGGGCTCCTCCTGTTCCCTCTTCCTACCCCTCCTGGGATGGTTTGTCTTCTCTTCTCTTCTCTCTCTCTACAACAAATACATCTTCGGCTGCGACCATAAGCACTTCCCTGCACCTCTTCTCTTAACATCCGTTCACTTTGCCTTGCAGTATATATTCTCGCACATCGCTACGACGTTTTATCCTGCCATGTTCTACAACATATCAAATAATATATCAAATAACAGCAACCCTAACAGCAACCCTATCCCACCCTCTCTCCTCCCCTTCCCCCCTTCCATTTCCTCCCGTCTCTCGCCTCTCCTCCCTCCCGTCCTCTCCTCCACTCGATCCCTCCTCTCCGGCGGCATCCCCTCCCTCTCCCCCCTAACCCTCCTCCTCCTCGGTTTCCCCATCGGCCTCTTCTCCTCCCTCGACATAGCTCTCTCCAACCTTTCCCTCGTAACCTTAACCCTCTCAACCTACACAATAATAAAATCATCTTCGCCACTCTTCGTATTAACCTTCGCCTTCCTCTTCAAACTCGAGAAACCATCCCTTCACCTCTTAACTGTAATAATTCTAATATCATTAGGAGAATTAATCTCTGTCCAAAAACCTACAAAACTCCTCCCCCACCCTTCCTTCAACTCCACAAACCAAACCACAATATCCTACTGCACCGACACATCCTCCCCTACAGAACCTTCCTCCCACACCTTATCCGAAACCCTCGGAATATTCACATGCCTTCTAGCATCATTATTCTCAGGTTTACGATGGACTCTCGTACAGTTAATCTTCAAATATCTTCCTCAGGAATATAGGAGTCCGGTTGTTACTATGAGGTTGACGAGTGGGTGGATGTGGGGTTCTATTGTGGTTCTTAGTTTTGTTGTTGAAGATTGGAAAGGTTTATTTTATGGGACCGAGTATTTTTATTCAATAGGGGACGTGGTTAAAACGGTTGGGATTGCGGGGGGAGGAGGGTTGTTGGCGATTTGTATGATTCTGAGTGAATTCAGTTTGATACTTAATTCGAGCGCTGTTGTGTTGACGATTGGAGGGGTTATAAAGGAGTTATGTACGATACTTTTGGGCGTGATTGTTTTCTCTGATAACGTTACGGAATTGAATCTCGTGGGTTTCGGGGTTGTGTTGTTGGGGGTGGGGATGTTTAAGTTCAGGCCTAAAGAGGAGAATGTTAATCCGTATGGAAGGGTGGAGGATGAGGAGGACGATAGGTTGGAGAATTTTGAGGAATCGATTGAGCTGGTGGGGGTTGGGGGTGAGGCCAATGACGGATTCGAGGATTATGAGGAGGACGACGAGGAGGATGAAGAAGCGTTGCATCATGAAATTTGGGGGGATAAGAATCCCTTCAATACTTGAAAAAACAAAATAAATGTCTTGTTTATGTTTAAAAATTCTTGGCCTACACACCCTTCTTGATTATAATCAAATTCTATCCTTCGATAAAGATAGATCACACAAAATGAAAGTTATTCCAAAATTTCCTCGCAATATTCGGGAACGAATTCTCCAAACAGCTTCCTCCTCAACCCCTCCCAACCCCCCCCCTCCCTCTCCCTCTCCCCCTCCTCAACCCTTCTCCCCCAACTTGGCACCCTACAAACGGCTTGATCCCAGCAGTCCGCCCCGCAGTTCGCCGACCCGACAATCTCAAACTCCTCCGCCGCCCCCCCCTCAATCCAGTTAAACCCTGGATGAACCTCGTCCCTCATCTCGTCCGTATAAATAACGCAATCCCCGTCCACCGGATTACTAGCGTAGCCAACGCAAAGCTCGTCGCCCTCGCAGGCTCCCTCGCAAGCAGCGGCAATCTGAACGTAGCCGATCCTGCGGTTACGACCCTCGTCACCGTACTGGTCGACGCACCAACCTGTACCTTCACCGGCGCGTGTGAATTGAGTGGGCGTTTGAGTGCGGGTTTTCTCGGACCAACCTAAGAAGGATCTAGGTGGATAATCCACAGATTCCTCCAGAGAATTTAAGTTATAAGTATAAGACGAAGGCCAGTCGCTGACGCAGCCTGTGGCTGACCACATCATGCTGTCGAAGTCGCCGTTGTAGCCTCCGGAACCGGCTTCTTTGTTGAAAACTAAATTCCATGCGAGTCCGGTGTTCGATAATACGAGCAGGGATGCCGTGCCCGGGAGAGAACCTGATATGATTTGTTATAGTTAAGAAAAGGATCTCAGGCAGTGTTTTGTACGCCCACCGCTCTCACTCACCTGTATGCCAGTAATTACCATACTCGTTGCCGACAAAACCAAACCCGTAGTTTCCACTCCCGTGGCTTATGTCCTTAACTTCCGCCATGTTCGCCGCTGACAAAAGGCACCCCGAAGCGGCACCGCTTCCGCAGTGAGGCTCCCAAAAAGCCTTCATTAACTTCAACATCGCCCTTGGACTGGCGACCCAACCTCCGTGAGCGTCCATCGTATTCATACTCCACCTACCGTAAGGAGCCGGGGCGAAAGGTTCGCCAGGAAACACAGAGGTGGGAGTGACGTCGGTGTCACACCCTATGTTCCCGGTCAAATCCGTGCAGGTGTACTCGGCCTCGGCGTCGGGTATTTCTGAGAGAAGGCTTGAGCCCATGTAAAATTCGGAGCGGGGGATCCCGGCGGGGTCCATGATTAAATTCCTGACGGCTTCTTCGTAGCTGATCCCGCTGTATGACATGCTACCATCATCAAAGACAGAATCTGGCCCGCCGACAACCATCTCGATGACGCGGCCGAGGATGCAGTAGCCCAGATTAGAATAGGCATAAGTTTCGCCGGGGTTATTGTCCAAGTAAAGGTTCCTGACGGCGTAGCTGATAAAATCGTTGCAATTCACCAAGCGAGCGTTGGCTCCGACTTCGATCCCACCGCCGTTTGCTGCGGCAGCCGCGCCGTACTGAAACATGGTGTCTCCACCTACATCTCTGTCCCATCCTCCTGTATGCCTCAAAAGCTGTCGAATGGTAATTTGGTTCACACGATCGTCAATTGGAGTTCCGTAAGTGTGGCCAAGGAGCCCACCGTCCCAGCTGAAGGGAGTATCGTGCAGGCCCAAGTCGCCCCTTTCAACCAAAGCCATAATCGCAAGCGCCGTAACTGGCTTTGACAAGCTGGCCTGCCTGAAGGGGGTGTTGCTCAGCGCAGGCCTCATGAGTGTGGTGTCGTCGCCAACTCCAGGAGCGTCCTGCGAGGGGGTTCTCGGCCGTGTTAGTCGAGCACGCTGGACACTTCAACTCACACACCCTCCACTACTATTGTCGCTTCGCTCCACGCTCCACTTCCTTCGCCCCCTCGATACAGGCTTGTAGTTTTTCTCACTCACCCTGGTCCCGTAACCCTGCTCGTACACAATCTCGCCATCCTTCATCACAGCGACGGCGCCCCCGGGGATGTCGTTATCAATCATGAACTGAGTAAGGATCTTGTCGAAGCATGAGGTTTCAACAAAAGTTTCACCCGAAGGGGCAAAGGGGGTCGCAGGGGTCGCACTCCCGGCCTCTTTGCACTTATATCCCTGGGGGCAATCGCATGGCTGCTGCCCGGCTGCCCACCCTAAACTTAAAACTATGATGCCCATGAGGCCTCCTAGCCCCCCGACTACCGGAAACTTCATTGCTTAGCTAAATATATACGTGATTATAAAAAAATCGTGCTGAAGTGAGGAAGAATAAATAACAAATAATGCTCTATATCGCCTTCTGGCTTTCTTTCGATCTGTCTGTATTTTTTGCTGCTCTGGTTCGAAATATACCCCGATCTAACCTCCACCCCTCCTAGCCCCAGCCCCAAGAATCCAACAAATCCTCACCACTTCCCAACCATGCCCTCCAGGCGGCGCGCCAATCAGCAATCTTCCTCAGCTTCTTTATTGCAACAGCCCCCCAGTGACCTCGAAGGCTTTGAGGACCTAGCGTCCTTATTTCGACGAATTGAGACGGGTGAAGGCGACGACCGGGAGGTCGAAGCGACTCTCACGTCGCTCTCTGCAAAATATGGAATACCGACCGCAGCTGCTCCTCCACACCCCTCAGACCCCAACCACCCTCGTCCAAGGACGACCCAACAACACTCAAAGACCAAGAAAGCAGCATCCCTCCTCGACACAAAAGCATCCCCCAAAACAAAGTCCCCTTCTCCTGCTAAGCTGCGGCAGCGTCCCTCGACCGTATCCCACACACCTCACAATTTCACCCCTCCCAATAGCAAGCTCTCCCCGGCGCCTCTGAATGCCCTTGACCTCTTCGAAGAGGACGCCACTACCGTCTCTCCCCCTCCCTCCCGCGGCTCCCACGGCTCCGACGATTCGCCTACCATCCACAGCGACTCATCTTCTACTGCTTCCCCGACGCACGGGCACGGGCACGGGCACGGCAAGCAAAGCAACGCCTCCAAAGCAACTAGTAGAAGGAAACAGCCCTCACAACAAATAACCCTCTCGACGTCTCCCTTACCTCCCATCCTCAAGGCCATGAGCCACGATGATAGGTACACGGAGGAGTTCTACAGGGACGTCCTGGACGCCGACGTGAACGATTTATATAAGACCTTGGGAAAGAGAGCGAAGACGGCTGTTTCCAACACAAGACGAGGTGAGTTTAAGAAGTAGCAGTCTACTAACTCCCCCTCCCCCAAAATTTCTGACCGCCTGCCGCCGCCTTCCACCCCACAGCATCCACTGGCATAATCGTCCCAAACATTTCCTCCGCTGCCCTGCGTGATGACCCGTCTAACGTGTTCAACACCTTCACCCACACTCTGGCAGAGGCTAGAGTCCTCAGGACAAGCCAAGGCACCCGACAACCCCCCGCCCCCCGGACTGCTAGTCCAACAAAGAAGAAGAGGGTCAGCCCGTACAGCGCAACAATAAACACCAGCGCCACCCCAAATCCTCGAGCCCAAACCTCTCAAACCCTTACCCGACCGAAGAAGCTCGACTCCTTTATCCCCTCACCCTCAAACTCAAACTCTATGGCGCGCCTCTTCTCTTCAACCTTTGAGCCTCGGACGCTCCTCGGCAACCGCGCCCAGTCTCCTTACCACGAGATCAACGACAAGAGCCTCTTCCCCCCTCGCGCCCAGACGGTGGCGCTGGGTTCGACTGACCGCCGCAAAACTACCAGCAGCGCCGTCGTCGAGGAAACTACGAGGCAGATGCGAAGGGAGGGTAGGAAGCTGAACAAAAGTCTAAAAGGGGCTTTGGGCGAGGAGAGGGGGATTTTCTACGACGAGGTGCAGGTGAGAATACTGCGAGTAGAGGAGCGAGGTGACCTTGGGAGTAGATCGACGATAGCCTTCACGTGGGGTAATCGGAATATATTGACATTTTCGGTCGCTCCGCTCCATCGGTACTCGCTATCGATCGGGCCTCGCCGCAAGCGGCTCGGTCAGTTGCTTCGCTCCCTCTAACTTGCTTCGCTCATCGCAGAAAATTGCAACATTCCGCAAGGACCTGCCTCTGTCATTTCTGTCCTCTAAGCTGCTCGCCAACGGGAAGGGTAAAAAATCGAAGAAGAAGAAAAAAGCTTTTAACGACGATGACGCTTCCGTTGACTCGCAGGGCTCCAACGCCTCTTCGGTACTCGTCGAAATGGACGCGGCAGACATTGAGATCATGAAGCTCGCCTGTCAAAAAGTCGTGGACGGCTTCATGCGCATGATCGTCGCCTATTTCGGGCACGCGTGGAAGGCCCTCATAGCTCAGCGAGATCACAACCGCCATCTCGAAAAAATTAGAAAAGCCACGACTATCCAGTGCTGGTTCAGGGGCCTGTGGGCGAAGCTCGGTGTCAAGAGGAAGAAGGAGGCGATGATTCAGGCCGAGAAGGACCGCATCGAGAACGAACGGCTGGAAGCCCTCAACCGCAACTTGAAGGCGCGCCAGATTCAGTGTGTCGCCCGGGGTTTCGTCGCGAGGTGCCGTCACCTGTACTTCCTCGAGAAGGTCAAGGCGGCGAAGGTCATCCAGGTAAGACTCTAAATCTCCTTTTACCACCTCTGCCTCTGCATAAAATACTGCAAACTCTAACTCGTCGCTTCGCTCCTCGTAGCGGGCGTGGGCTCGAAAGCAAGTCGTCGACAAGGGACTGTCCGAGGTCGCGAATTACTATCTTCTCCAGGACTCCGCGATTGTCCTCCAGTGTTTCTACCGCTGCTACCGTGCCCGCTTGATTGTCGCTCACCTGAAGCGCAAACAGCGCCACAGGCTCCTTCACAAGCGTTACGAGACTCCCGGGGCGGTCATTCGAACCAACTTTGAGATGCACGGTGCCGCCAGCAAGATCCAGCGCTGGTTCAGGCGTATTCCCTATAGGCTGAGGATCATGGTCTTCAAGCTGAAGTTGGCGCTGGCGTTGAAAATTCAGAGGTGGTACAGGCACACTAAGGCGAAGAATAGCACCATCGTCAAGCTACTCGCCTTCCGAGGAGAAATAGAGAAACGTGAAAACGCCGCCTCCAAAATCCAGCCCATTGTCCGGGGAGGCACTTTGCGCTTGAAGAATGCCCGCATCAAGAGGGAGGCGGATGCGGTCAGACAGTCGGAGATCGAGCACATGCGGATGCTCCAGAAGAAGGCCCACGAGGAGGAACGTGCCAGAAGGCACTCGGCCATCAACGTCAACAAAGGCTTCTTCTCCAGGTTCAAAAACACCACCGCCCTCGGCCACAACTTTGCCGAGCTCAATCCTATGACCCTGCAGAAGCATAAGCAGGCGGCGATTGTCATTCAGAAGCACGCTCGTCGCTACCTCGTCCGCCACATCATCAAGCAGAAGGAGGATGAGAGGATGCATAGGGCTGCTGGCAGGATGCAGAAGAAATTCAAGCTGTACACGTTCAGAAAGGTGAGCTGGGAATGCGTCATCGGAAATTTTTCCTTTCAATACTTACTAACTCGCCCCCCACCCCCCCCCCCCTTTGCTACTCGGCAGGCTCGGTGGAAGGCCACCCTGGCCTTGGAAATGCTGTGGATGAAGATCCAGCGCCGGCGAAGGAGGAAGCACAAGCTCGTCACTCGGGTCCAGGCCCTCTACCGCGGCCGCATCGCCCGTCGACGAGTGATCGCGTTGAAGATCCTATGGAATCCCACGGCGATGGTCATCCAGCGCTTCGCCCGCGGATTCTTGGCCAAATTGAAGGTTGAGCGGTCCGCGCAGGACAAGTACTGGATTGCCGAGTTCAAGATGAACGGGAAGATTGAGTACCACAACACCTTCTTGTCCGAGGTGCAGCGCCAGATCTTCCATCACTCTACTCACTTTCTCCGTCCCAGCCACAAGGCTGAGCTGCAATGCCTCTTCGCCCACTACTGCTCCGTCGGTCAGCGCGGCAACACCGACAGGTAAGAAAGAAGAGGAATGCTGCACCCTAACCCCGCCATCCATCCTAACCCCCAACAATCCCCTCCACTCCAGGCTGGGCGTCAGCATGTTCATCAAGTTCATCAAGGAGTCCGACCTCATCTCGAAACATATGACTCAACAGACGTACGAGCTCATGTTCACCCACGAAAAGGGGCACGAAACGCACCTTCACTACCCCCAATTCATCAAGGCGCTTCGTTCGATTGCCAGCAGCGTCTACCCCAAGACGTACGTGCACGGAAAGTTCAAGGGGAACAATGCGCAGCTCATGAAGGTGAGCTTCAAAACCACTCCGCGTCACGGCCACTTCATTCTAATTCATCGCTTCTACCCTCGCGCTCGCAGCTCCTAGACCAGAAGATTCTGCACACGCCCAGCGCCAAGACCTACCTGAAGGTCCTCGGAGACGATAAGGCTGAAAAGAGGGCGAAGAGGTGGATCGTCGAGTGCACTGAAAGAGTACAGAGGGAGTGGCGGGCCTGCAAGAGGCGCGCCAACGCGAATGAGAAGTTCCTCTCACACGAGAAGGCCATGGACGGGGCGAAGAAGCTCTGGGCTCTCACCGTTATTCAGAGGGTGTGGCGCAACGCCCTTTCGCGCACTCAGCTTAGGAAGCTCGCGCTACAAAGGTACCAGAAGATCATCGACGAGCACCACGGCAACCAGGTGTACTACTATAACGTGAAGACTGGCGCCGCCATGTGGAAGAAGCCGGTGTTCCTGGGCCGGTATGACATCGCCAACCCCATCAAGCTGCCCACTGACGACCGCATCTTCAAGAAGACTTGCGATCTCTGCGCGAGAGTGGCGAGCTCTTGGTACGACATTAACGACGACGAATCCTTCTGCGACGACTGTCACGAGCAGGTCCACTCCAAAGGCCGCCGGGTCACGAACGTATGCGTCAAAATCTACAACTGTATCCAGTGCGAATTTCAGGTTGCTAGTAAAAAATGCGTGCAGTGCCGCGACCTTTACTGCGACACGTGTTACTTCGACCAGCACAAGAAGGGCATGCTTCAGAAGCACTATTTCGATGAGGTGCAGAGTCACTGCGTCGTGTGCAGACAGTATGTCGCTCTGCTCAAGGTGGACGATGGAAGCGGGGTGGAGCACAACTACTGCAAGGTTTGCTACAAGAAGGAGCACCCCAACGACCCGCAGTTCCAGCAGGACAACGTCGCCAACGGGGGCGTGACGGTCAGGGACTACATCCACCAGCCGGCGGCCGTCCACACTTACTGGCAGAAGAAGGCAGAGGACGAGAGGAGGGCCATCTTGGAGGCCGAGTTCCAGGAGAGGAAGAAGGAGCTCGACGTCATCATCAGGAGGAAGTCCGCCCAGCTGATCCAGAAGCACTTCAGGGGCATGAAGGGGCGCCGCAAGGGTGCCATCATCATGGCCAGTAGAAGGCAGGCCAAGCTTCAGAGGTTGAAGGACGAGGCGAAGCGCCAAAAATTGAGCTATCAGCTCCGTGTGATTTGGGGCAACGCACCCATGCTTCCGAGCGACACCGTGAGGGAGAAGGTCCTGAAGAGGTACCCGAGCAGGTGGAACAACCTCCTGGAAGACATCGTCGACGGCGACTGGGAAAGCGCATTCAAGTTGGTCGATCAGCACGACAAGTTCCTCAAGCTGGCCAAGGAGGACGTTAGCAGGACGAAGAAATTGAAGGAGAACAGCGTGATAGTCTGGCATCTCCTGAAGGTCGTGAACCAGGCGAGGGTCGTGAAGGGCCTTGCAAAGAAGAAGGATAAGGCGCAGATGGCGTACAGGAATGCGAGAAGCGCGGTCGGCTTCGACCCGAAGAAGAAGGAAGACCTCAAAATGAACATGAGGAAGGCGAAACATCTGCACATGAAGGGAGAGGAAAAGTTGGAGAAGTTCAGGAAGAAGCTCAAGACGAAGCGAGAAGTGATATCGTTGAGGAAGGGCCCCAACGGCTTCCCCAAGTTCGTAAAGCAGAGGAGGCAAACCGGCGTCAAGATGAAGTGGAAGGGCAAGCAGATCGAGTGGAGACTGGAGAGGTTCAAGAACTACGTGCACGCGGAGGACGGCAAGGTCAACCCGTTCAAGAGGAAAGAGGTCGCGATTGGAAGGATCGTCAGGCTCGGAGACATGGAAAAGTTCGGAAAGAGGTCTTACACAATCGTGAGCCCCATCGTCAAATTGTCTCTTGTTCAAAGGATCAAGGACAGGATCAACCAGACCCTGGACCCCGACGCCTTCAGGGACACCATCAACTTGAGGAAGGAGGAGGCCGAGGACTGGAACCAAAAGTGGATGAAGCTCAACAGGGCCTGGATGCACCCACTCGACGAGGGGGACGAGGTCAGCGTGGAGAACCTCCACTTGATGCCGAGGGAGCTCTGGGGCGCGAGGATGAAGTACAAGATGAAGCAGATGGGCTGGAACAACCCCTTGGGCCAGTTCTTAGTCAGGAGGATGTTCAGGTTCTTGGGCAGGATGTGCAACCTACTGGACGACATCTCCCGAAGGTTCGACGAGGACAGCGGCACCAACGCGTACCTTCAGCGCAAGGTTGCGAACCTCAGAAAGTCTCAGAACAGGTTCTTGATGAGGAGCAACAGGCTCATCGAGGAGAGGCAGCGCGGAGCCAAGGCGCACGCGTTCAACAAGTACCTGGACAAGATTACCACCCTCAAGACTCAAGTCGCGAGGGAGCTGCACGTGATTTACGAGCAGCTCACCACCAAGAAGAAGAAGGTGGAGGACGATCCCTTCAGCAAGTGGGACCAGAGCACCGACAAGGTCGAGATCAATGTCATGTGGTGGAACATCGCCGGCAAGGACGAAAAGCTTGGGGTCATCAACATGGACATCGACGCGCCTGCGAACGTCGGAAGAGAGTACTGCAGGAGGTTCATCAGAGACCCGCTCAATGAGAAGTGCGGCGAGTTGTTCCTCATGGTCGCTAAGGGAGAGGGCCTCCCGCTTCTCGAGGAGAGCAGCAAAAGGATCGGGCAGCTTGCTCCCCAGAAGTTCAACGCGGCGAGCAGGGAAATCGAACACACGCTCCTCCTCGTCGAGAACAAGGATCCCAACTTGGAGAAGAGGCAGATCCCCGTCATCAAGTCCGAAGCCCTCAAGGCGGCCGAGAAGGAGATGGAGAAGAAGAAGCTCGACTCTCTCAGCGTCGACGAGAAGAAGTACAAGGAAATCGAGATGGACGAGGACACCAAGAACGAGCTTAGAAAGGAGCTCATCATGGCGGGAGTCAAGGAGAAGAAGGTCGAGACGGTCTTCAACAGGAACGGAAATCTTATCCCGATGATCTTCAACGACATGACCAAGAGGATGGAGGAGGAGAGGAGGTCCGGCTTGAAGAAGCTCGTTGATCACTGCACTGGTGAGGACACGCAGGGCGCTCACAACTTTGAGATCGACGACGCGATGATCAAGGAAATGGAGAAAAGGGCGCTCAACGCACTTAATGACGACGAAACTGAGGAGAAACGAGAGAAGGAGGCGATGCTCAAGAGGAAGGAAGAAGAGGAGGAGAGGGCCAAGAGGAGGGCGGAAATGAAGAAGAAGCAGGAAGAGGAAGACGAGGAGGACGAGGTGGAGAAGGGGGGGGGAGAAGGGAAGGATCAGGAACAGGAAAAAATGAAGGAAAAGGAGAAGGAGGAGAAGGAGGAGGAGGAGGAGGAGGAGGAGGATTTGTGGGAGACTATGGGTGACGGAGGAGACGGAGTCGCCTCGTTGACTCAGAATGAGGAGGCGGCGGCTACGACTGGCGGCGCTACTGACTGGGCAGAATACTATGACGACCAGGGCGTGACATATTACTATCATGCCATTACCGGCGTCAGCCAGTACGAGTATCCGTCCGAATGGGGTTGAATACAAATGAATTATACGGGTAGGAATAATAATAATAATGAAGATGGATTTCGTAATACATAATGATAGCTCGCTTGAACTTTCCTTTTTTCCCTTCCCTCCCCCCGTTCCCCCCACTTTCCTTCCCCCCCCTACCCCCCACCATCAACCCTCCCCCCCTCCCCCTAACTAGGTGTAATATTCGCATTTCCCTTTTTCGCCGGCTTTGTGTAACCGTTCTCGTTGTATCCCATTTCAATCTCGTGGTAGATATTGTGAGGAAACGGTGAATAGTTGCTCTGAATGTATTTCATGAAGATGTCAGGAACGATGGCTGAGAAGCTTGTGATAAAAATGCAGAGCCAGAACTTGAAGTTCGTAAATAGCAGCGTGCTCACGCCGAGCATCTCCTCCTGCCAGGCCAGTGTCCCTGTGCTCATCCAGTAGGTGCAGAGCATCATGAAGGTGATGAAGAAGAGCAGCAGCGAGACTCCGATGCCAGCGTAGACGAGGTAGTTCCAGCTGTAGACCATGACTCCTAGCTTCAGGTGGACCACAATAATGAGCGCGATGAAACTCGTCGTTCCGTGGAACCAGTGCCCCATCATGATTCCGTCGTCGGCCTTGGCGTCGTTCATGAAGTGCATCGGGAGGAAGTAGCAGATCGCCGCGTGCCAGAAGGCCAGCATCATCCACCCGAAGAACTTGTACATGTCAAAGCCCATGCCGAACATGCTAAACTCGTAGAGCCTGGGGTTCCTCAGGACGGTAGTCGCGCTGACGTCCTGGTCAAGGCAAAATCCAAAGATGCAGCCAAAGGAGCTGTAAGCCGCGTTGTACCCGATACTGAGCCAGTCGGCAAACAGAATCTGCCCCGAAAAGCTAGTCTGGAAGGCGAAGAAGTACTCAGTGAACACATTCATCATGTTCTTGTAGAAGTAGAACAGAATGAACTTGGACACCCTCTTGTACGCCCAGCCCCCGTGGACGAGCAGGAGCCTGACGAGGAACCTAAACTGCGCTATGCTGAAGTCACTGGCCCTAACGGCCTGCATGCCCTCCTGGCCGCTGATGCCGATGCCGATGTGGGCGGCCTGAATCATGGAAACGTCGTTAGCGCCGTCGCCTATGGCCAGGGTGATGACCGGCGGGGACACCACCATGTCCTTGACAAGTTTCACCACCTCGGCCTTCTGCTTCGGGCTCACACGGCAGCAAATGCACACATCGCAGAGGAGGCCAAATTCGAGGAATTGCGACTTGACCTCTTCATTCAGCGCCAGTGTCAGGGTCGCCCCGTCTACGACGATTGCGTGCTTGGTTTCCTCGCTCTCTCCGTCCTTCAGGTCTTTCATCATGATTTCCATGATATGCTGCTTGAGTTCTGTCACCGTCGACGCCCCGGAAAGGATGTGGATGTTCATGTCGTGGACGAGGAGCCTGCAGGAGAACCCGATATTGATGGCAGTCTCCTGCTTGTCCCCGGTCAAGACCCAGAGCTTGATCCCAGCGTCGGCCAGAGTTTCGATCGCCTCCGGGACGCCGTCCTGGAGCTTGTCTTCGATGGCGGTGGCGCCGACGAGGATCAGATCATTTTCGACCTTCTCCGCAAGCGCGTCCTGGAGCTCGTTCTTGTTGTCGATGCTCAAACTGGCCTTGTACCACTTCTCATTGAAGTCCTTGAACTCTTCCTCGCCTAGCTCCTTGTACGCGAGGCACAGCGTCCTGAGGCCGATCTCCGCGAATTCTCCTAGGTGCTCGTTCGTGTCTGTGACGAGCGACGAGCGACGAGCAAACGAACGAGTTGACGAGTTAGAAATGCGTAGCGATTTATTGGCAGTGGCGCAATCGAAATTGACGCATTCTCACCTCCCAAGGGGCTCAAGTGCTCGCCCCCCTCCTTCAACCTGTCCATAATGATGTTGTCAGCCCCCTTGCAGAGCAGCAGCGTCTTTCCCTCCGGGCTCTTGCACACCACGCTCATCCTCTTCCTCGTGCTGTTGAACTCTATGACCATGAGTATCTCCCACTGTTCAATCTCGCCGCTGTAGGCGTTCTTGATTTGGTAGAGGACAGGAGTTCCCTTCAAAAATCCGTACCCCATTTCCTTGGCAGCGCTAACCAGGGCGGCCTCGTCGGGGCTGGCGGCCTGGTACTTGACCTTGTTCAGGTCCGGCTGCGACAAGCATGCGAGGAGCGATAAGATTGAGTCAGATAATGTTGACAGTAATGCATGCATGCCTCTAGATGCCTCACCTCTTCCCCCTCTGGGTACTCAGCCAACACCGTGTGGCAGACGGAAAGCAACTTCCAAAACAGGCTCTGGGCAAAGTTGGCCTCGCCCCCCAAGTCCTTGAACTTATTTGTGTCGAGGAAGGTGCTGCCAGACGAATCAAAGGTCTTGACCGTGTGATACTTGATCCCCGAAATACTACAGCACGCAAATTCCATCACATTGCACGTGAGCGTGCCCGTTTTGTCGCTGCGAAGAGCGAAGCAAGCGATAATAAGAAATGAGTCAGATGATGCAACCAACTCGTCGCTTTTGCAGCTTCTTACCTGAAGATGAACTTCACTTGCCCGAGCTCCTCCACCAGGTTACTAGTTCTGGCGTTGGTCGGAGTGTCCGTATCCTCGTGGTACATTTCCTTGTCGTTGTTGATCAGCACCACCTGAAAGAGCTTCACGAGCTCGAGGGCGACGTAGAGCGAGATGGGGATCAGGTTAGAGTAAGCGACTACGAAGGTCAGCCACGTTTCTATTTCGAAGCCGATCCCCAGCTCCAGCTTCGAGTTGAAGTTGAAGTCCGGGTCGTTGGCCAAGAAGTACGGGTTGGTAGCGTAGACTTGGTTCTTTCCCACGTCGGACTCCGAGAATCTCTTGGCGAAGAAGGTGTTCGTGGCGCAGATGATGGCCTGGAAGCTGAAGACGAGCAGGAGGCACCTATTCATCATCTTCATCAGATAGGAGACTTTAAATGGGGCCGTGCTGGCGTTCTTGTAGAGCTTCGTGTCGTGCCCGGTGAATATGACCGCTCCGTACACCGTCTTTGTCTGGCGAAGGACGCAGCCCCTGAGCAGGACGTTGTTCACGCTCACAGACACGGCGCTCTCGCTGAGGTTCGTGTCGACCGAGCCTGAGAAGGTGTACAGGCTCGGGTTCGGCAGCTCGCACTCGATGTCGAACGTGAGCTTTCCTAGGTCGCCCTCATCCTTGATGTGCTTGGACACTTCCATAGCATTCATCGTCTTCAAGTTTGTCTCCCCGTCAATGTTACAAGTGTCAATGAAGCAGAGGCCGTGCTCTGTATCTGTCGTGGAGAGGATGATCATGTCTGCCGGGATAGGGTCGTCCTTCTTGACCTGGGTGGTTTGGTTTTGGTGGGGTTGTTAGATGGTCGGGGGTAGGGGGGGGGGGAGTGGGAGGGAGGAAGACTCACCTTCATTATGTCTCCGACCTCGACGTTCCGCCATATCTTCTCCACCTCCTTTCCGTCCACTATGACCTTGCACTTCTGCATGTTCGCCTCCTCGTCACTCTTGTGGCGCTGCACGTCCTCGTACGCCTCCTTGACGGCGCTCAAAGTCAGCACGAAGATGAAGGTGCCGATCAAGGAGAACGGGTCCTTGGGAGACAGGGGGAGGGAGGTGAGCACTGAAATTATGAGGAAGTAGACGTTCGCCATTCGACTGAACTGCTCGGCGAGATTCTTGAAGATGAAATTCTGCATCGTGTATTTCCCGGTGCTGTAAGTGGAAGGGGGGGGGGGTTGCGGGGG
>BRXX01000281.1:21067-35808 GCA_030267905.1 Triparma verrucosa
GGAGAGGACGAATTAGAACGAAGTGCGTGTAAAACTGGAAATGGTAGCGCCCAACGTACTCACCTTCTTCTGTTTCAGTCGTCTTTGGTTTTCTCCCTCTCTTTTTCGGTGAGCTGCTCTGCAGCGTAGTGACGTAAAACTCCCCGTTCTCATTACCCAAATTCGAGTCGTTAGACTCCTCAGGCACCAGCTCCGTCTCAACGGTTTCTCGGAGGTCTACGTCGTCGACGAACTCGTCGTCGAGGTAGCAGCTTCCGGCGTAGCTTACGACAGAGTTGGAGGAGGAGCCGGAGGAGGAGGCGGGAGGGACACCGGAAGAGTACTTCGCAAAGAGGTAGTCGGTGAAGGAAGGGAAGGTGGAGGATTGGAGGGAGGCAGGGGGGGGGGCTTTCTTTGGTTTCTGCAAGGGGGGGTTGGAGAGCGAGGCGAGGAGCGAAGCAACGTGTCAGAAACCTTGTAGCAGCGGAAATCAAAATTTCCATCTTTCGAATCAGTCAAGAATTAAATGCTAAGAACGCGTAAAACCTGCCTTTCTCCTCTTACAAAAAAAAGTCGCGTTTCTCACCTTCTTCGGCGGCTGCTGTTCGTTGCCTTGTGTGTTTTTTTCCTGGTTTATTTGTGTTGACCCGATTCTGTCCCCCTTGGTCTCCCTTTTATCCTCCTCTTCATCATCATGAATAAGGGTTAACCCATCATTATCTTCATCATCGTTACTCTCATCTTCATCTGAATCTTCGGGGTCGGCTGTGGGGGGGACGTTGGAAGAGTCACTTACGTGGACGTAACGTGATAGGACGGTGTTTATTGAGGGAGTGGAGGAGAGGGAGCAAGTGAAGACGATTAAGGATTTTGACATTTTTAAGGAACCTTTTAGAAAATAAAACTAACCCTAACGGTGGGGTGCGGAATGCAGTGGTTTGTGTCGTCGCAAATTTTCTTCAATATGAGATGGAAACGATTTATTGCCTGATTTGATATTCCAGGGATTGGAGGCAGATTTCAATACCCTCAATTATCATAATTACACCATATTTACACCATATTTACGTTCGAGAAACATTCCAAACTTCCTACATTTGCATAAAACCATAATCTTTGAATCCTCAAAATGATTTCCCCCCTCCTAACTCGTCCAATCACCTCCAATCTCCGTTGTTTCACCTCTCTCCCCTCCTCCCTCCCTCGCGACCTCCCTCCCCCTCTCCTCCACTCTTACCTCCTCTCCTTAAAACGTCCCGAGAAGATAATCTTAAAACTCCCTCCCCCACCTAAAATAATACCCGTAGACGTCCGTCCCATGTCAGAGATTCTCTCAACCTACGGCCGAACAATCGACTCTTACGTAGGTGAGCAGTCCTCGTCGTCGAACGAACTTTACATGATTGTGTCCTCGTCTGACGTGTTTGTTTCTAACGCTATATAAACAAACCACCACTTACACGAAAATATTCAAGACGGTACACCCGCACGCGTTCCTTCAGAATACATAAAATACGTCCCCTTAAACGACATCCTAACCCACGAATGGTTAGACTTTGAAGAATCAGACTTTGAGATTGAATATAATTTCGAGAAACCTAAAATTGGATCGACGGTTATTTGCTTTATATGTAGAGGTGGGGTTAGGTCGAAGATGGCGGTTGAGGCTAGTGGGGAGAAGGGGGTTGAGGCGGTTAATTTTTTGGTCGGGGCGGAAGGGTGGGAGAAGTATTTTAAAGAGGAGTGGGTGCCGGAGGCTGTTTGAATACGCAACAATGAGCTTTTTGTTTTTGCTTTTCTTTATTTTCATATGAGAAGCATAGTGTACGTTTCCCGCTGTCGTGTACGTAATTGTTGTTGTATTTAAATGTTGTTTCCCCTTCCTCTGAACCCCTCTTCATTCTGCTAGTCCCAACCTTAATATTGCCGATGCCATCGCAGCCAACAGCGATACGAGGAGCTTTGCGACTGACTCTTTCGTGATCTTAACGCCGAGCATGCGCCCTGCGAACTTCGGGTCGGCTTTAAGCGCTCGGATTTTATTTTCAATTATCGAGACCATTTTGGTGCTGTCGCCTTGGCCTTTACCGTCCTCTAGGAGATAGCGGATTCTTTCGAGGTCTTTGACGAAGTAGTCGTGGAGTTGGAGGTTTATTTTCACTATATAGATAAGGCATGTAGTGAGAACTGTTATATTGAGAAGACTAAATGCCATCAGGACTACGACAACCATCTCGTCTTCTGGTGTGTAAGTGAATGATAGCAAAAGGAGGGCCGCTATTGTGGGACCGGTTGTAAGAATCAGACCATTGTTGGTGCCCTCGTAATGTACGAAGTCCGTGGCCAATTCCTCGAAAAGGTAATCGTTTAGTTTAAGGGAGATGTTCAAGGATTCTTCGTCCTTGGCCATGTTGAATTCGAGGTGGTTGGATACGTGTTTTTTATCTGCCTTGGGGCTCCAATCACCGAGATAAAGCAAAGCTCTCTGTGTCGAATTTTTACGAAACTTGATGATTGACCAAAGAGCTTCTGAATATGATGACGTAGAGCGGTAGTATATCGCGAAAAAAGTTCCATGCATCCCCAAGGTGCAGCCTGCACTTATAGAAATGAGGAGGACTGTCTCAAGCGTTGACGGCCACGGGTAAATCTCACGAGCATAAGGGTATGCGAGTAAACCAACGCCGTATAATATGCCAACAAAAACAAAGATCGTTTGCAAAATCCAACCGCTTTTGTACGGATTGGACCCATCTTGAATTTTTGCCTTTGCCATGGTGCTCAACCTACGGATTGTATTTCGTCTATCAGCTTCGCTGACGTCAAATTGCACGGGTTTTTGACCGCCCCTGTCTCTCCCTTGTTTGAGAGAGCGGAAAAGATCGTGTGCTGAAATCCATCCATCCTGCTGCCTCACACGCGAGTAGCGCAGGCAGCAATAACTATAGTATGAGGCGTCTGTGACACTTACTCCGTCGGTTGAATTGTTCTGCCCTTCTCCCATCGATAAAGGAAGACAGAACCCAAATGAGTAGACGAAGAAGTACACACACGCTCCAAACTTAATTCCTTCTCTGAAAACTCCATTTGCAAGCGCCACAAGGGTGGGAACACACACCAACAGGAATGTATTCACGGCGGTTACCACACCGACCAAATTCTTATATAACGTCATTCTCTTTGTGTGCAGGGGTCCTGTTCCGTAGTATTCTTTTGGGAAAAGATGTTCCAAGAAGGCCCAGCCGAGACAGAAAGTTAAGGAAGCCCATCGTTTCAGAATGTATTCAGTTGTGCCCGGGAGCTTGCAGGTTCTGAGCTTCTCGTCGTGTGTGTTGATTGCTTCTACTAAGGAGGCGCCGTCGACGAACTTCGCAATCTTGGGAGTGTCTGCAACCACCTCGATAAAAGCATCAAAAGGAAGAACTGACCCGGCTTTGAAAAGCGCAATATTGAGGTCAGAAGCATCGACAATGCCATCCCCGTTCTGATCTAATACTGAATGCCAGTCTATTATGTCGCCTTCTCCTTTGTTGACGCGACGGCGAACTGAGGGTGATGCTGGGGTCAATTCAGGGGTCGGGAGTTGGCCTGCACCTGCAGATGTTTTACCCTGCTTTGTTTCGCTTAGGGGAGCATCGAGTTGATGCGGGGGTATGTGGTTGTCGTTCCCCGCTATTTGCGGCTTATCGGGATGTATCATGAACGTCTTTCCCTTGCCCCTTGATTTATTTCCTAGGAATCTACATAATTCTCCAAGCAGAAAAGATGAATTCGATTTGACGGAAATTCTTTGCATCAACGTCGTTTCAGCGCACTGAATTTCGCTGCGAGCAAATTTATCCTTATAATTCTGTGCCAGTAGGTTTTGTCCTTGCCCCGCTGTAATTATACCTACTAAGAAGCAAACATCCCATAACTGTCCCTCCTCCTCCGTGCCCTCACTTCACTCAGAGGCATCTGTAACTGTCCTTCCGTCCTCTCCGTTCGAATCCATCACGAAAAGCTAAAATCATGGAACGTTCTCGTTTGCCGTCGGAAGTTGAAATTGCGGTCAATCCCATACAGAGAAGGTCTAGCAGGCTGGAGGTGCCGCTTGGTACCGACGAAAGCTTCGCTGAAGATTCCAACCCCAAAGGATTCGACCGCTCCGTCTCTTCGTCCCACGAAAAAAGAAGAGAAAAACGAAGAAAGAGAGATATAGAAAAATCAGGAAGCTCCACGTGGAGATGAAGCTCGCGCCCACTTCATACCACCAGGTCGTCACCGCCGTCGTTCTTAGATCAAATGAAGAATTCAGAACCAAATTCAAGTATTTCATGTCGGGTGTGTTTGTGGTCATCTTACAATACTACACTGCTTGCGGTGTTTTGAGAGGGACAGAGGGCACGTCCATGGACCCACCGGACCCACCGGAAATCCTGAAATGTAAAACGGATAAACGGAACGGATTTTACGACAAGATTAAGTCCATGTGCAGACCATGCGAAGATGCGGACATGTACTTTTGGACATCATGCCAAGACGAGGTTTGTGGGATCTTGTCAAGCGATTTGTACAGCGAATGTCCAAATTTTGATTATGGAGATGGCTATTATTCTAGAAGTTCGCACATAAAAAACGTCCACCTCACCGATGTCATGGCCATATTTCTTTGTGCATCTGTCATAGCCTTCAACGTGGCTGCTGAAATTAAAGACATCAACTTCTGTGAACTGGCGCTCAGAAGAAAATTACAGCACACCAATAAGTGGTGGGTCCGCTCACTCCGGTTGAGGGGGTTCTTCCGCCAGTTTGTGTTGGTCCCACAGTTCGTAGATGCTGTTGTCGCGATCATTTTAACGCGAGGAAGCGACGCCATAGCTGTGTGTTACAACACAATTGCTTTAACTTTCATACTGCAATTCGACAATTTGATTTATTCGGCCATTCTTAGTCATGACTCTAAAGAGTATTTTGAGAGGAACGAGGTTATTATTATGAAAGATATATCGCCAGCAGAGAACGCGGAATTACTCTTTTTGAAAAACCTGTACTTGATCTTGGTAATGGTTGTGATTTATACAGAACTTGGCACTTCGTATATATCTTCATATGTACAGCAAGAATTATCAAGTTTCACATACATGGCCTTATTATTAGATGCTCTAAGTTGGTTAGGAATCTGGATCCTCGCTCCACTAGTTATGGACATCGTTAAAGCGACTAAGTCGATCAAATTTCAGGAGAGCGACGAGGGTGCTCTTGATGTGAGAAGTCCTCGAGACGGATGGAACAGTGTCAAGTCGCTTTGGAAAATAACTTTTCGGGCTAATATGTTTGCCGGAAAGGTACAAATTCTAGAAATTGCCCTGTCCTCTATTCTGGATTTTATTTCGAGGGAGTACAAAGGCTCATTTTTTTTCGGGTTTCCGGGGATAAGTATTGTATTTGTTTTGGATAAGAGTCAGTTCTATGTTATGGCCAATTTCTCCCAAGATTTAAAATATTTAACAAGTGATTTCGCGTTTTTCGTTCGGTTGTATTTCATCCCATTAGAAATCACATGGTTTGAGGGATGGTTCGATGGGAGTTGGGGTTTCTTTCTCGAGTTCATCTTGAAAGTATTTCTCTTCTGGTTCCAATGGGTAACCGTCCCCACATTTCTCTTCTTGCTTACAAAGTCGAGAATCGTTCCGTCGCTTTGTCGCAACTGTGGCCCACGAAGTTCAGATCAGACTGCAGAAGAAATCGTACCCTACGACGCGGAAGAAAACGTACTTGGCGACGCAGAAGAAAAAGTACCCGACGACGCGGAGGAAGACGAAGACGAAGAAGAAGAGGCAGAAGCAGAACCCGAGGCAACCGGTGCAGGAAGAATCATACAACACGAGAGGCAACACCAGCATGTTTTGTAGAAACTAACGGGGCGGGGATTCAAGTGTAAATTTAAGGGGAGTCAAAAAAGGGGGGGAAGGGAGCGTTAAAGAGGTGGGGAAGGGGGGGGGTGGGCAACAGGGGAGGGGGGGGAAAGAGAGAACGAACGTTGGGAAAAACGCCAAATTAAGTTTTCCCCACGTGAAGAAAAAAACACTCACACATTGAAGAAGAAAAAAGAAGAACAAATACATTTCTTTCGTACCCTAAATGTAAAATATCGTTCGTTCATCCTAACACCCCCCTCTCTCTCTTAACTCTTCACCCCCTCCGTCTCCCTCTCAGTCTCCCCCTCCCTCTCCCTCTCCACCCCAACCCTCTCCCCTCCCCCTTTCCAAACCTCAAAATCCTCCTGCAACCCCTCCCCAAACGTCCTAACACTAAACCTCAAAACCTTCCCCATAACCTTACTCCCAATCCCACTCATTAACCTCCCTGGTATAATTTTCTTGAATTGTTCCGACACAGGACTTTTTATTATTAATGAACATTCGACGATTAATCCGTCTTCTTGTGGCATGATATTTATTTTTGTCGTGCAGTTTACTGTGAATTTATTGTTCGCGTAACGTGCTATTGAACCTCCGTCAAGACTAAGAATATTGCGTTAGAAAAAAACACAACGAGATTAAGTCAGTGTAACATGATTTTTGTAAATAAGTACAAATACATAATTAACGTTCTCACCTAACATCCGTAACAGTAATAACACTCTCGGGTACATCCTGATTCAAACATGCCTCCGCATGTAACGTCGGTACGAAGTTCGCTCCGAACAAAGAAATCGGAGACAATGACATTGTGAAGGAGGATGGGGAAGTGGGGGAACGGGTTATGGTGGAGTTGGGGAGGAGGGAGTATTCTTCGAGGGGGAGGGAGAGGTACTTTTTTATGTAGGAGGGGGGGGGGGAGAGGGGGAAGGTTTGGGTTGTGGAGGATTGGAAGGTTATTATTTTTGAGGAGGGGATGTAGGGGGTTGTCAAGTTTAGGGATTGGAGGTTTAGAGGAGATGTTGGAGTGTTACTGTTGCATGAAAGTGAACGTTGACCGTTAGGGTTGCGTGAGTTAGAATAGTTTCATGGCGGTAGGGCATGGCGGTAGGGCATGGTTCATGGCACAGTTTCTCACCTTTCGAGTTCAACATTGTTGTCATTTGAATATAATACACGTCGACTGTTAAATAATGACTGTGTATTAATCGTAAATGTTTCAACGATAACGATAAACGATAGAACAATCAACAGTCGTTGTATCAACATTTGTTGTAGCATTCTTTGAGATCGCTTCATCATCACCGATGCGGTGGTGGACTGATATCTGATATCTGTACAATATCTATTCTATTTCAATTGTATTAAAATAAATAACGACAACAGGTTGTAAGTAGTAGTAGTATCCTTGCAGAACTTTAAAAATTTTATAAATAAAACGAGTCTGGGCGCTTATAATGAGGTCTTTTGTTAAATTTAATATTCCTGGAAAAAGGAAATCCATTAAAATTCACAAGTTATGGTCTTCTATACACTACGTAAGTGCTGCACTGCTGTTTCAATGCAATTGTGTTGCCTATAGAATTTATAAGTTTTAATGAATATTCGTGTAGTGTATCTTATATTGTAATAAACTTGCTTTTTCATTACAATTGATCGAGTCGGCCCGTAGCATAATATATATGTAATATAGTAATCATGCAGTGCCATTTCATCCTTAGGGTTTCATCGTGCCATTTCAAAGGATCATTTACCTCCATCTGTCGAAGGTTGCAAGCTACCAGGTGTCCATGAATGGTCATGAATGGTCATGAATGGCGAATGCAATGTACGCTAGGCTAGCAACACGCTAGGCTAGCAACGCTAGGCTCTGCAAAAAGGTCGAGGAGAATGACAAAGTGGACAAAGTCACAGAGGAGAGGCTACACACTGAGGCTACACACTGAGGCTACACACTGATACTACGCCATGCAGAAGGAGCCAAATCAATTCTAACTCACTGTTTCACTTTCACCCTTCTATCTATAGTTCAAAAGCTTCCCAAGAACACTCAAGTAGCTGCTGGAACATTCTTCATATTCGCTCTTGCTGCATACCCTGTCATATCTAAAGAGCAGAAGAAAGGGCACGATCTATTCTCACAGGAGAAGCCAGCTGCTGTAGAAAAGACGGAGACCGATAGAGAGAAGCTGAGACGGCATTTAGGATAATACAATTTACAACCCCACTACTACTGACCAGTCCTATACCATTACTATACCACTACTATACTACAACAACATATACAACTATACTACTACTACAATGTCATCAAATGACGACGACTACAAAACTTTCCTCTTCGGCAAAACTCCACCACCGCCATCTCTATCCGCCACAACCCCAAACTCCACTCCTCCCCCCAAGCCCCAACTCTTCTCCCCATCCCTCAAAACCTTCAACTTAACAATCCTAAAACTCTACACCTTCCACTCCTCCCAATGCTCCAAAATCCTCCAATCCCTCCTCACCACCTCCCACCACATCTCCCTCCTCACCGCCTCCCTCACCGAAATGTCTAAACCCCCCCCCTCCACCTTCCCCAACTTCACCGGCCCCTACCTCCCCCCAACCTCCCCCTTAACCCTCTCCCCCCACCCTCTCTCCCCCCCCCCACCCCCCCCCGTCTCAACCTCAAACCTCCCACCCCACCTCAAACGTTCCGACCTCTCCCCCCCCCTCTCCTATCTTGAAAATTATAGACGAAATTTATTAAATTCCTTACTAAAATCTTACAAAGAATTAAACGAGGTGATATCAAAATCCGTCCGGTTCTTAAAACAATACGATTCGCATGTTATTAATGGGGAGATTGATGTGGAAGAGTATTTGAAGGTTAAGAGTGTAGTTGGGAGATTGGTGGAGGAAGGAGAGTTTAGGAGGAATGTTTTGGAAGGGGTGGGGAGGGGGGAGGTTGAGTGGGCTAGTAGAGTTTGGGTGTGATATAACGGCTTTATAAACAACAATCCTCAACGGTTTTTTTTTACATAGTTTACAATTGTTCGATTGGGGTGTTTTAATACCTAATCCTCTTTCGGTTCTTGGTTCTCGTATTTTCCAGTGGACCATATGAATGCCAACATGTCCTCTTCGCTCTCTGTACGTTCTAGACGACGCGGTGAAGAGGGTACTGTTGATGTGAGTGATGGTGGGGGTGGAATCGAGGAAGGGAGTGACGATGGAGGTGGAATTGTAGAGGGACGTTTTGACGGAGGCGGGATTGAAGAGGGACGTTTTGAGGGAGGTGGGATTGAAGACGGTCGCTTTGAGGGAGGTGGGATTGAAGAGGGCCGTTTTGACGGGGGCGGAATTGAAGACGGTCGCTTTGAGGGAGGCGGAATTGATGAGGGCCGCGTTCGTTTCGATGGAGGCAAAATCGAGGGAGGTCGCTTTGACGGAGGCGGAATAATTGAATTACGTTGCTCCGTTGGTAGTGGAGTCATGGCGTCAACTTCTTGTTCCACTTTCTTCTTCTCCTCCTTCTTCTCCTTCTTCTTCTCCTTCTCCTTCTCCTTCTTCTTCTTCTTCTTCTCAAGCCCCTCTGCAACGCCAACGACACCATCCTTCTTCTCAACCCCATCAATCGTACCGCCAGACTTGGTTGCAGTTTTGCCGCCACTTCCCCCTCCTCCCTTCCTTACATCTAGAAGTCCCTTGGAATTTGCTCTAATGTCCAGCTTGTCCATGCTTAGCAAAAGTGGGTTCTTAGGGTTTCTAACTCTTGAACTTCCTGAACCTCCTGAACCTTCTGAACCTCCCAGAACAAGACCGCCTAACATTCTGTTCGTCACCACCTTCATTTCAACACCTTCTTCTTCCCCCACCTCGCCAAACGTTCCGAACAATCCATGAACGTTTTCCTCTTCCAAGTGGGCCAACAAATCGTCGATCCTATCTCGCAGCAACTTGGGGAAAGTTTTATTGATGATGAGCCCCTTCAAAATCCCTCCAGGATTGACATTCTCCAAGAAAGTGACTCTCACGCCTTCGCCTTCCCCCAAATCGTACACCAACCAGCCTTCGTACACCACCTCAGCCCGAACTCGCCCTTGCGAATGACTCTTCTTCAAAGTGTAGAGCTCCTTGTCATCAACGCTCCTCTTGACGCAGTACCATGCTCCGTCTAGTGCCGTCCCCTCAAAGTGTTCCACTAGATAATCTCGATCGCTGTAAATCCCTTTCATCTTCCTAGCCAAGTATTCGATGTTCTTGTTCTTTCCACCGACGTCATGACATTCGATCACTCCGTGGCGCAAGTCCTTCTCGTTGTTAAGGACCCAATTCTTGACCTTATTGAAGTCACAATAGTCGATGACAAAGACGGCTCTCATCTCGTCAATTGGACCGTTTCCAGTGCTACATCTCCGCTCTACCGTTGCGCCGCTGTAATCCAAGAACTGGGTCCATTTCTCGCTTCTTCTCGTATATAATTCCCAACCTGCTTCGTCGACGCTGCTCATCGCCACCTTCAACCAGTGCTCAATGAATCCCGCCCTGTCACTGGTCTGTTCCTTGTTCATGCCTCTAAGTGATCCTTCGTGACGGTGTTGCTTTCCTACTACCGCACCGAACCAGAAGTGAATCGGCTTACTCAACTGTGATAGTATAAGCAGCGCAACACTCGAACAATTGACGACAATAAGCATGTACCCGAAAATGAGTTCGTTATAGTCGTCGGTCTTGTCTATTTCCACCTTCGTCAGTAGGGACGCTAGCAATGTGAAGAAGAGACTGACCTGTGTAACGATCGCAAGATCGTCGTCACTCTCTCGTTCAAACGGCCTCCAATGGATGTACAATCCGCTAGTGAAGGCCGATATCAACAGACCAACAACAATCTGACTTGCCGTCCCTTGAGCGACGAAGACCAAGATACCCGACATTCCAAGCCTCCTCGCGCACTCAAATACCTCAAACCACCATTTGTCGAGCTCGTAATTCTGCCAAAGGAAGCTCGTCTTTTGAATTGTTGGGTCGAAATCACGGTCTAAGCGTCGAAGTTTTTTTCGACTTCGAAATAAGACAGTGGCGTACAGAGCTGGGATGCCAAGAGGGTAGATGAATACCATTACAGATGCGTAAGTCTTATATTTGACGTGTTGTGGGGATCTACAGTCGATGGAATGATCGCGAGCAAGCCAGAGATGCGGGTCGTCGCCAAACTGTCCGCAATTGAAGGTGTCGAAGACGGTAGTGCTGACGCTTGCAAAGACGATGTAGGTGAGGGTCAAAAACGCACTCCAAGACGTATCTGCAAGCCGACTGAGACTCTCTCTACTAAACCTTTTGGAAAATTTTGCCAAGAGGTAACACAGGAGGATCAGAGCTGAAACTCCGAGCGGAACGATGGTCTGGAGGAGAAGCTTGGTGTAGAAATTCGTTCTTACTAAACAATCAATGCGAGCGAGCTGAATAGCGTCAAGATTGGCAACAGACGAGATCATGCGCATGAAGTTCTCAAAAATGGACGGGAACCGAACCTCTAAAACTCCCTCAAAGCTCGTTAGGATCTGTGAAAAGGACAGCATGATCTTCCCCTTCGTCCTGACTCGGTAGAACCAATGGTCGCGATTCACTTGCGCAGCTACAAGGGAATTTGTGACCCTTGATGTGGTTGAACTTTCACTTTTGCGCTCTCTGAACTCTTGCAGGCGGTCTCGACTTTCCTTCTTCTTTCTTTTGTAAAAGTAGACAGATGCGATGAAGACTACCCCCAATGTGACAAGAATTGCTGCAGTCTCTGTCGGTACGTGGAATCTGTCGTCTTCGCAAGTTATGCAATTTCCGAGGACATCCTTTGCGTAACCTTGAAGACATAAGTTGCAAATTGGTCCAGTGTGACCATCCGCGCACTGCTCGTCAATGGGATTTGTGGAGTTGATGGTTTTTGTCGACGGTGACTGAGGGCAAGCTTGCTTGATATAGCATTTGACGATATTTGAAGAGGTGAAGTTGCTCCTCCAATAACCGCGGTTGATAGGGAGGTCTCTCATAGTCACGCCGGCGTGATCGCATTTCGTTCCCTCCGGGCAGCTTTGACAGCTCCCAATCAAGGTCTCATTGGACTTGAGGGAGCGAAATTCGCCCTTGCTGCATATACAAGAGAGCGGCGAATTCGCGGGCTCTGATGACTCAATGGGGCCTTTGTATGATTGGATGGCACCTTTGATGGCGTGTTTATCGCAATTTTTACACCCCTCGAGGGAGGTTGACGATTTGAAGAAACCAGTGGCGCAAGGCATGCAAACGCCATTATCCAGCATCATTCCTGGATCGCATGTGCATTCCAATTCGCTTGAATCCCTATTGATGGTCTTGAAGGTCTTTTTGCAAACGCATGCAGATGAGCCTTTTTCGGAGGTTTGGAAGTCAGGGCATTTCGTGCACTCAGCATTTCCTACTCCGTCGGCAAATTTTCCCTGCTCACACGCTGAGCAGGAAGAAGAGGCGACGCCAGAGAAATGTCCGGGTTCGCATTCTACACAAGTTGAGTTGAGTGCATTGACATACTTGCCAGGTTGGCAAGCAAAGCACGTTGGAGAGCCAGTGGTGGAACTGTAAAAGCCTTCAGGGCAAAATTCGCACCCTGATAATCCGATCCCTCCGGTGGCCGTAAACCTTCCGACGGGGCAGTCAAAACAAGCGTTTTGCTCTTCGTCATAGTAGGTACCTGAAGTACAACTCAAGCAGTACCCTGATCCGGCGGGAGAGTACTCGCCTACGTCAGTTTTACATGGCTCACATCCTGTAACATTGCTTGCTCCAGTCATTGTGAAAGTGTTCTTTGGACAGAGCTCGCAAGTATTGCTCGTCTCATTGTGATACTTGCCCGTCAAGCACTGCTTACAGAAACCTGATCCAGGCTTTGAGTGGCCGCCGGGAGGGCAGGGCACGCAGCCCTGAATGTCACTGGCGCCAGAAATATTATATGTGTTTTGGGGACATAACTGGCATGTGTTGGTGGTCTTGTTGTGAAACTCTCCAGTTGAGCAAAACTCGCACGCCGCAGAACCAGGCAGAGAGTGCCCTCCTGCAGGGCAGGGTGTGCAAACAGTTTGAGCGCCCAACGAGAATGTGTTCTCTTCACAGGGAACAAGGCCAGTGTGATTGGCGTTGGGCCTGAATTTTGCTGGTGCGGTAAGACAGGCCCTGGATCTTTTCTCGTCCGAATATTCTCCCTCTCCTGTACACGCAGTGCAATTATATTGACCATCGAATACTTTCTCTTCTGTTGACGTCCAAATCAGTGACTCGTCCAAGTTATTGCAGCCTGTGTTATGAGTGCAGCCATTCTCAACCTCCTCTTTCGTGCAGAGCCTCCCTCCCTCAGACTTGCAGAAAGCCAAGGAGTTGTTATAATTAAGAGAGGCTTCCACACACATCTGAGGTCCGGTCCATACATCGCAGTAGATTCCGGAGGAGTAGTCATTTTGGTAAGGGCGTCGTAGCCAACCAATTTTTTCTGTGTCTGAGCAGCACCTGAGCGGTAAATTATAAAATTCGTCCACCAGCTTTGACTCCATATCGTTGCATTTCTTAAACTGCTCATTAATCCCGCCTCCGCACGCAGCCCATCGCTGATGTCTGATTCCAGCGCTTGCTTTGCCAGCAGGGCAGGGTGAACAAATCGAGTTGTTGAATTGCGTGTAGATTGCATCGATGAAGGAGCCCGCTTCACACGCTGTCGCGCGCTTACACGACGTTAACCCAGGCTCATCGGAGTACAACCCAGGTCTGTCGCAGCTCCTTCTTTCTCCGCCAACGCACGCAAAGCCAACCTCGCACTTTTTTTGGCCATCTCGAATATTTGATGCCGCTCTTTCAGGAGTCGTATAATATCCATCTTGAACGACTTGTACCGTTCCTGTACCTTTGGGGCAATAAAGAGCAACACTCCCGCACGGTCGTTCTTTAACGGTTCCCTTAGGGCAAACATAGCCTGGTCTGCAATTGTCACAGTGGTCTTCACCGAAGTCGCTTTGATATTTGCCCACCTCGCAAGCCGGGCAGCTTTCTTCGGGTTTAGGGTTTCCCTTGTTGCCGGTCTCGTTCTGGTATTGACCAGCTGAACACTTAATGTGGTCAGTTCCTCCAGGACAACGGTAGCCTTTTTCGCAGATCGTACAATTGCTTCCATCGTTACTGTATTTTCCCGCTAAGCATGTGGTCACATTATCGCCTACACAATGATGTCCGATTGGGCAGTCAACACACTTAACTGCTCCGCTAGGAGAATAAAGGTTAACAGGACACGCTTCGCATGAATCCACTCCGTCATAGCTGTCTGAGAATGTGCCCGGCTTGCAACTTTGGCAATCATTTGATGAGTCGTGCATCGAGGGTAAAGAGGAACCTGGAAGAAATTTACCAGCCGAACAGGCTGTGCACTTCGCCGCTCCTATTTCTGCTTCTGGACCTCCTATTTCCGAGTATTTTCCTGCCTCACAAACAGAGCAAAGGCATGAGCCTGCAACGCTATATGTTCCTACACCGCAAGCGCTACAGTCGCTCTCAGAGTCATGATTGGAGGCAACTTTTCCATCGTCTTCCAAGTACTTTCCGGCCAAGCAATCCAGGCAGTCCTCCTCCGAATCATGTTGGCCAGCGTCAGTACCTTGGTTGGTGAGATATTTGCCGGCGATGCATGTGGTGCACGACGATGATCCCTCGACGCTCTGATACGTTCCAGCATTGCAGACTAAGCAGTTGTCTTCTGATTTGTGATTAACAGCGTAAGTGCCGTTGTCGCTTAGATACCTTCCAGCATCACAAAGCGTGCACAATCCTGAGGAAGCACTGCTGTACTGTCCTGCAGAGCAG
>BRXX01000282.1:0-16617 GCA_030267905.1 Triparma verrucosa
TCTGAACGTCAGAGCCGCGCCCAAATTCTGCGCCGCGCTCTGTGCCCCCCCCCCCCCCTTATCACCCTTATACTCCCTGCCCCGCCCTCCCCACGCACTCTTGCTCTTAAAATAAGTTCCCACTAGCAAACGGCTGAACAATACTTTCTTCTCCAAAAGTGCTATTAAAAACAAATAGATCGCGATCTATTATTACCTGATTCTCACTGTACTGCTCACTAAAATGTCGAACTCAACCCTAACGTACGGCTACGATTGGAGCGACGGTGCGCCCTACCCCACGAACGAAGAGGGAGGTCAGATAGCGCAGCTCGCCGTGGCCGTTCTCGGTACGTTCTCCAACTTTGTCCTCCTGTTAGCTATCGCTTTGGACAAGAAGACGAGAACCTCCCAGTCCGGCCTCTTCATCATCGGCCTTGGCGTCACCGACTTTTGCTGGTGCCTTGTCCTCGCTGTCACTGTGTCTCAGTGCATTGGCGAGTACAAGATCGGCCTCGGCGGTTGTATCTTCCAAGCTTTCTGCACTCACTTCTTTGCGTCCACCTCCATCCTCCTCCTAGCGCTGGTCGCGGGCGAGCGCTACTATAAGATCGTGAAGGGCAAAACGATGAAGATCAAGCACAGCAAGTACGGCATCGTTGCCATGTACGGGGTCGGTTTCGTCTATGCGTTGTTTCCATTCATGGGGTTCGGCCACTACGACCTCCAGCCTAGCGGCAACTTTTGCTGGGGCAGGGGCGGCTTCGGTATCCTCGCCGACGACCTGTACTGCGCCCTGAGTGTAATCGTCATCCTCGCCTCCTACATCGGCTTGCCGGTCGCATACAGCAGGATCTTCGCGCACATCCACAAGGTTTTCACGAAGACGAGCGGCAGAAGCCAGAACAACAACGCCGCCCAGAACGCGGAGGTCGCCATCATGAAGCAGTTCATCATCATCACCGGCTTCTTCCTCATCTGCTGGACGATGGTGCTCCTGAAGTTCACAACAGAGGCCGCTCAGATGCCGATCCTCGTGGGGTGGTACGACAACATCGGCGGCAACATGGCCACGTGCAGCAGCGCCTTCAACCCGCTCATCTACGGTATCATGAACAAGAAAATCAGGGGACTCATGCTGGGGCTCTTCGGGATGAAAAGCTCGATCGCTAAGGTGTCGTCGGCGGTCACGGCCAGTGACGAGTCGACCTAGAGAAATAAAGTAAAAGGGCGTGGGATGGTTTCGAAACGACCGAAATTATTGCGAGTTGGCTTTGCTGTTAACGACAACGGCGACGTCTTCCTCGCATGCGTGACCTGGAACAAAATTAAATAATAAAACAACTGTCTTCAAATTTACAATTTACAATTATTATTGGTGTTCCCCGCTCGCCACCTACTACATTCGAGCGTCTGCCTGCCC
Organism: Triparma verrucosa; assembly: GCA_030267905.1. Taxonomy (NCBI): domain Eukaryota; class Bolidophyceae; order Parmales; family Triparmaceae; genus Triparma; species Triparma verrucosa. The sequence continues at coordinate 1,403 of BRXX01000282.1, forward strand.
CCCCCCCCCCCCCCCCCCCCCCCCCCCCCCCCCCCCCACTCCCTCCCCACCCAGTCCGCACTCCCAAGACACTCACTCCATGAAATATTTCCTCCAAATTACCACATCCGCCTTTATGACCTCCTCCACAATCGCACTAACCAAATGCATCAACTCAGTCGCGAGTTCATAGACGGGTGTACCCTCCACATTGTACCGCATGGCGTTCGTGAAGATCAGCTCGAAGTCGTTTTTGAGGAGTTTGAGGGTCTTGTACTTGTTGGCTGAGAGCTTTTTTGAGATTTTGTCGTACCACATTGGTTTGTTGGGTTTTATCACGTTGGCATAATCGGGATACATGGAGGGATCGTCCTCGAAGATCTTCTTCAGAGACCTATCACATCGCCTCTGCCTGAACTTGGTGAGGATTTTCTTGCCTACGGATTCAATGTCCCTCTTCGAATTAACCCGTTCCAACTCCAACGATTGCGCATCCTCAACGGAATCTTCTTCTTCTTCTTCCTCGTCTTCGATGACTCTCCTCTTACTGCTTCTCTGGGAAGTTTGGGGGGCGCTGGGGGCGCTGATCCTTCTGCTCTTGTTGGTGATGCCATCGCCCTCGTCACTCTCCTCATCGTCGAATTCGTTTTCCTCCTCCTCCTCCTCCTCCTCGTACATCAATTTTCTCTTCTTATTCTGCGCAGAGGAATTCCTAGAAGAACTCCTGGAGGAGGTCGTAGTGGCAGTGGTGGTGGAGGTGACACGAGATGTTCTAGACGACGTTCTCGCCCCTCTGCTGCTGCCCCCATTTCTCTTGCCAGCAGTCCCCCTCCTCGTCTTTCTAGGACTCGGCGATCCAACATCAGAATCATCATACAACCCTCCTAGCGCATCGCTATCGCTATTGCTTTCGTCATCGTCATCGTCGTCGGAGGTGACGAATTCTTCCTCCTCCTCGTCGTCCCACGTCTTGCTAGAACTATTTCTAGTTTTGCGCGACCTCGGAGCCGGGCTGTCGTGGTCGGTGTACTCGTCATCGTCATCGTCCCCCCCCCACTTCCTCTTGTTACCCCCCCCCCTACCCCCCCTCACCCTCTCTATATTCATGTTGCCAACAGCAAAACCAGTGCTCTCGATGGCCTCCGATAGATCCTCATGAATCTCCTTCCCGGCGCCATAAGCCGTGCTCTTCTTCTTGTTGTAATGTTGGCAGTTCTCCCACATTAGGTCCACATCGCTCTTGAAACTCTCTATGCAACTGTAGTAGCCTGAGCCCAGTCTCCGCTCCAAGAGAGAGAGGTTTATTTCGACGGGGATCAGCGCCCTGTAATCTGGAAGCAAGATGAGGTCGACGTCGTCAACGAAATCTGCGTAGATTCCATTACCGATAAGCTCTTCGACGGCTCTCTTTAGCGTCTTCACCGCACCGCCCCCCAAGCGCCTGTGTGCGAGCTTCGAGAGCTCGGTCCTGCTCGCCTTCTTGACCCTCGTGTCGGTCACCTCGAACTCCCAGGGGCTCAGCTTGTCTTCCGACTTCGGGGGCGCCTTGAGATTGATTTCGCCCGACCTCGTGCCTCCCTTCGGAAACGTCACCCAAAGAGTTTTGACGCCTGAGTCGTTGAGGCACGAGTCGGCGAAGCGTTCCTCTTCGGAGGCATCGCTGAGATTCGTCCCGACGACTGCGCACTCATACTTGGCTGCCTCGGGGTCGCCTTCTCCTACAGAACTCTCCATCAAATAAAAGCTCGATCCCATGACGTGCTTGACCTCCCCCTGCGGCTGCTCCAAAGATTCTTCGTTCAAATACACGCCGACGTCCATAGCCGCCAGGGCTTCCTCAACCGCCTTGACCCTGGTAACGTACAGGTCCTCCGGAATGAGCCAATCGTGAGCCGCCAAGGGATGCCGAAACCAGTCCACGACCAAGGTCAATCCGTCGTTTTTCGTAAGGCACCTTTCCAAGGGCGAAACGAAGTTGGGGCTCGGCCAAGGGTACCGCACCCTCGTCTGCAGCCTCCTCGAGCTGGTGGTCGCCGGGCCCGAGCTGTTCTCCCTTTCCTCGGGGATACCGGTCAACCTGAGCGTCAGCCTCTGGACGACGCTCTCGTTGCCCTCCCCCTCGCCCCCGAAAAGGTACTCCGCGTCCACGACTTCGCACCTAATGGTATTCAAAGGATCCTTGCTGTTCTTCGGAAAGTGCGCCCACGGGAAAGGTTTCGGAGCTAATCCGACCCCGTCTAAGAAATCCATGTGCATCTTCGGGACGTAGACCACTGAGTCGCCGACCTGGGGCGCGAAGAAAATTGAGCTCTTCACAGGATCTTCTCTAAAAGATCTTCGCAACCACGAGTCGTCCACCCTTTGGCCCTCGTCGATGGCCCTTCTTGGCTCGAGCGCTGCGACAGCGCGAGGGGTATTTACGTCGTTAGAAGTAGGAGACGAAAGGGGTGGAACCTTGAGAAAAAAAGTGTTGTTCGCTTGCTCTCACCTGGATTGTGCAGGGGGATCTCCTCCTGGATCTCCTCATCTTCCGATCCTACATCCTCGTATACCTTCCTCTGCCTTCCCAAATTCCTTTCACTTGTCCGCCCCGGTTGTTGGTGCGCTCCCTCTTGCTGTCTCCTCCGCCTCCTCGCCGCCCTGGACCTTATCTCTTCCCTGCTTCCCGGCCTGCCCCTACGCATGAAAGAATCGTCGTCATCGCTGCCGCTGTCAGAATCGTCAATGTCACTGTCAAAGGTGGCCTCTAGCTCTCCTTCGTCGTCGCTTTCCTTGAGCCTTCGTTCTTCCGTGAACGACTCGTCATCACTGTCGTCGTGGTCTTCGTCGAGGGTTATGGGCAAATTAGACGTCCCATCACCATCAACATCGTCGTCGCCATGCCAAATATAATTCGGGTTGAGCTGCCTCGGCTGCCTCGGCTGCCTGGGCTGCCTTTGCGGCTGTGGCACGACCTGCCTCTCCTTCTCCCGCTCCTCCTTGAAGAGCTTGTAGCCCTTGCTCTCGACTTCTCCCCCCTCCACCGACTTGAAGACCCAGTCCCTCCCCCCCCTCTCCTCCCAGTCGAAGACCTCCTTGGTCTCGACGCTCTCGCTCCCCGTCACGGGCACCATGAGGTGGTTAGTCCTCTCCCCTATCGGAGCTTCGTTGAGCGGCACAACCGTGCCGTCCAATCTCGACACGCACGGAAGGCCGCACGAATCGTAGAAGAAGGAGCAGTAGTCCGTGGAGAAGTACTGTTCCTTCTGCCACGGCGACTCCTTCCACGCCTCTATGTTGTCGCCCCTGACGGTCTTCTCCCCCTTTCCGCCCGCGAAGAAGCAGACAACCCGACCGGCTTCGTCTCCCAGGACGATGCTCCCTCCGCCGCTGCTCCCCTCGCAGACTCCGACCCTCCTCCCGTCCTTGACCTCGTACTCTGTCCCCTCGACCTCCATCCCGTGCTCGAACTTATTGACCCCTAGGGTCTTGCACCTTCCGTCCCTCAGGTTCCACAGGTTGATCTCTCCCTCCTTCCCCGCGCTCCAAAGCCTTCCGTCAAAGAACCCCATGCAAAGCCTCCCCCAGTGCCCCCTGAAGCACCAGACCCTCTGCCCTCCGTGCATATTGAAGACGTCGATAACGGCCCGGCCGTCGTGCTGCGACAAGCGAAGTGAGAGAGTGTGTAGCGACCGAGTTAGAATAAAGAAGCGGTATTGGAACGACACAGTCGGTCTCCGATTCCGATTCCTCACCTTCTCCCTCTCCACCTTTTTCATCTTCGCCATGCCCTCCGTCAGGTCATTGTCGAAGGAGCTGACCGCGAGGAGGTTCCCGCAGAACTCCAGCCCCCCAACCTTCCTGCTACCCGAGGGCTTGCCCTTGATGTGTATGGTGGCCGTTTTGTGGGTGAGCTTGAACGTCCTGTAAGTCTTTCTCGACGGGTCGAGACGACCGTCGAAGAGTATGACCTTCCCCGCCCCCGCGATGGCGCACTTGGGCCCGTCGTACTTCACGTCCTCGACCTCCAGCCCCACCCCCCCCTCCCCCTTCTCCTTGAACGGGTTCTTCGCCAGCTCCTTGCTCGAGACGAGCCTCTTGAACGTCTCTTCCCCACGGTCGAACCTCAAGAACTCAAAATAACCGTCGTCGTACCCCACACAGAACTCCCCCTCCCCGTCCACCCCCACAACGCTCGGCGTATCCGACCACCTCACGTCCTGGCTCCTCGTCCTCCTCCTATACTCCTCCCTCTTCACCCTCTTGTACGGCGAGTTGGCACTGAAAACTGTCGTCCTCTCCGGCAGCCCGCTCTCATAATACCTCCTGTACTTCTTCCACTTCTTAGGGTCATCGTTGTTGTTGTTCGCCTGCGCTCCCCCTCCGCCCTGCGCCGGCGCCTCCAACCCCGGACTAAGAGGCAAATTCGGCAAGTCCTGTTCAACCTGCGACGAGAAAAGCGAGTCGCATGAAAATTGACCGTGACAAGTTAGAATTGCATGACGGTGGTTCTGGCGTTCGATATCTAGTCTAAAGCTCCTTCACTCGGGTTCGATTTGCTCGCTCTTCCATCGTTTTCTCACCTCCTCCTCCCCCCCATCAACCTCCCAAACCTTAACCCCACAATCGTCAATCCCCCCCACGCACCCTTTGACATAAAAACACCTATAAACCTCATTCTCGAAAACCCAAACCCTCAGACAAGGTCCTCTCGAACACCACATCCTCACAGTCTTATCACTCGAACTCGATATAAACCTCTTACCGCTCACACCATGCAGGTCGGTTATGTAAGAGCTGTGGCCTCTGAATGTTCTTAGGAGTTTAGCGCCGCAGCCTATCCATGATTTGATATTCCCTGAGGTTGTGTTTCTCGTGACGGTGTTGGATGAATTCTTGACTAAGAATAATTTTATTAAGAAGTCGTCGGAACCGGTTAAGAAATGTGAAGGGGTTAAAAATGTTACGCAGGTTACGGGCTCGCAGAGGTGGGTGTTTATCGTTGTTGAGGAAGTTGGGATTGGAGGTAGTGGAGGAGAAATACGACCGCCTAGAGTCAGGAAGGATTTTGACTTAAGAATATTAGGAACGGAGGAGGAGAGCACGGCCCCGGAAATCGACGAAGGAGTTACGGACATTTTACGACCGTTTTTTAAGGTTGTCAACTGTTCACGTAGTTCCCCTACTCGCTTGTAGTTCGCTGGATCTTCCGTGAAGGATTTAAAGCTCAGCCTGTACTCTAAATCCTTAATTCTCTCTCTTCCAGCTCTGGGTAAAGTCGCCGTGTCACAACTCTCGTTCGAACCCTTCGAAATTATATTATTGAACTCAGGTTCCCTAACAGGTCCCACAGGTAGAGTCGCCATGTAGCTGCTCCGTTCCTTGAAAACGACCGGGCCGGGGAGGACGGAATCCAAGCCCTTAGAGAACATGTTCAGAGACTCGTATTCTTTTATCAGAGTATCGACGGCTGAAAGAGAAGCTGAGGAAGTAGAAATTGAACGGAGGTAGGAGAGAGTCAGGGCGAGGGACGAGGGGGAGGGGAGGGGAAGAGGAGGGGAAGAGGAGGAGGCTGGTAGAGATAAGTCTGAGCTTTCGTCAGAGGCGGAGGCGGGGGCAGTTTTGTTGCTGTTATTATTCGACATGGAACTTCGCTCCACGGTAATTATTATAATTTCTGGTTCAGGCTCTGGTTGAGGCTCTTGTTCGCGGGGTGGTACTAGTTCGGTTAAAGGAGACTCAAGCTCGGGAGCTGTGGTAGTAGACGGGCTGGGTAGGGGAAGAGGTTCGCCTATGGACGATGTAGAAGAAGAGCAAGGCGGGATTGGACTAGTATGGTGTTGTGATGTTGCTGTTGTTGTTGTGGTTGTGGTTGTGTATGTTAGCGTGGTACAATGCATTCGCAATCTTCCATCAATATCTACGATGGATCACGATATTGTCGGTGGGAGGTTTTGATATTTCACTATTATTCGTCTTTTTTGCGAACCGCTGCAGAGAAACATCATTGGTTGTACTCAAAGGTCTATATTCCGCCCGCCGGGAGCATTTACGACGTATTACTCAATCACATATTTTTTGCACCCGAAGCTAAGCGCCCAAGTGCATGCCATATATGCTGCACTTACCTCAAATGTCGGGCTATATGTCTTATGAAATATCACACCCTCAGAAATAGGTACAGGAGGTCGTTAAGTTTCAGGTTCGGGCGTAAGTTCACAGACTGCTAGCAGGCTCAGGATACTTTATGAGCTTGGAGGGAAGGTGCCTTATCGCTACTCCCTACTCTTTATGTCTCTATTGTCGACCAATAAAGCACGTTGAGACTACTACTACTACTACTAGTACAAGATGTAGGACTAGAATCGATTCACACTGCGTTCGTTCCGTTACGTGACGTAGAAACAGCAATAATAAGGGTTTAATAAGATAAGTGGTCAAATGTGGGGGAAAAAATGGATTTTCCAGGTTTCCATCATTCCATCCATTTGTGTAAGCCACGCTTCAATTTGATCGTCGTCAATAAAATGCTGCGAGTGTATACACCTTCATAATGCAAATGTTACAATCTGTGTTATTGAAAGTCACGTATTAAAGAATAATTTAATACTGAATGCCACCGCCTTTGATCCACGTCCACGCATTATCGTGCAGGTCCATTACAGCTGAATATGGCTCAACCCGCTGCCGTCACGCATTTATTCACAACAAGTCTACTTGAGATAGGATCATACAGGCGAGACCGTCGCCATTTTTTACCGTATAAGACATCAACAACCGGACGTACCGCACGGGGAAGCACCTCGTCACGGAACATGCTCCCGGTGCAGCCCACTTGCGGACTGTGGTGGGGCCCGCCTGGTGCGGCCCGCCTGGTATGTGACAGTTCATATGTATTAATCGTCTCTAACACACACGCTACGCTACGCTATATCATCATATCATATCATACTATCATATCATATTCACAGGTATAAATATAAAACATACACAACAAACACACAGAACAACACACATAACATCATGTCTGAACCCGAATCAAAGAACGCGATGAAGAAGCGCCTTAAGGCCGAGGCCGCGGCCAAGAAGAAGGCTGAAAAGGAGGCCGCGAAGAAGGCCAAGGAGGCCGCCCAGCCCGCCAAGGCCAAGAAGCACGTCGCCGGAGGCGACGAGGACCTCGACCCCACCCAGTACTACTCCAACCGCGTCAGCGCCATCAAGAAGATCCAGGCTAACGGGGGGAACCCTTACCCGCACAAGTTCCACGTCTCCCACCGCGTCCCTGACTTCATAACGTCCTTCGCTTCCCTCCCGGATGGTGAGCGCGACGAGACTCAGACCGTGACTGTCGCGGGACGCATCAACTCAGTCAGAGGACAGGGGAAGCTGTACTTCTACGACCTCAAGGGGGACGGGGAGTTCATCCAAATCATGTCTGACCTCAAGACTTACGAGTCCGAGGACGGTTTTGCCGAAATTCACCGCACCCTAAAACGCGGCGACATCATAGGCTGCACCGGCTACCCCGGCAAATCCAAGACGGGTCAACTCTCCATCTTCCCCACCTCAATGATCCTCCTCTCCCCATGCCTCCACATGCTCCCTAAGAAAGTCGGTGACCGTCCAGCCATAACCGACCAAGAAACCCGCTACCGTCAACGTTACCTCGATTTAATCTGCAACAACGAAAACCGGAAAATATTCGAAATACGCGCTAAAGTCATATCGTACATCAGACGTTTCTTAGATACTCGTCATTTCCTTGAAGTTGAAACGCCGAGTCTTTGCCTTCTACCTGGAGGTGCGACTGCGAAGCCTTTTAAGACGTATCACAATGACTTGAGTCAGGAGATGTTTATGAGGATTGCGCCTGAGCTGCCGCTTAAGAAGCTTATTATTGGGGGGTTGGAGAGGGTTTATGAGATCGGACGTAACTACAGGTGAGGACAAATAAATAACGTTAAAGGGTACAACGTAAGAGACTGTCAGCACGACCGCGCGATGTATCTAACTCGTCGCTTTGCTCCGAGACAGAAACGAAGGGATCGACTTGACCCACAACCCCGAGTTCACCACCTGCGAGTTCTACCAGGCCTACGCAGATTACGAGGACCTCATGAACATGACGGAGGAGATGGTTAGCGGGATGGTCCTCCAGGTGTGCGGGAGCTACAAGATCTCGTTCAGCCCGAAGCCAGGCGCCCCTGAAGTTGAAGTCGACTTCACGCCCCCCTTTAAAAGAATCAGCATGATCTCAGGCCTCGAGGAGGCGATGAAGATCAAGCTCCCAAGCCTCGACGACCCTGAATGCGACAAGAAGCTCGCGAAGATCCTCAAGGAGAGGGAGCTGGAGTGTCAGCCCCCGCACACTACCGCCCGCCTCCTCGACGAACTCGTAGGAGAGTACCTCGAGGACAACATCGTCAACCCTACCTTCATAACCGAGCACCCCGAGATAATGTCCCCCCTAGCGAAGTACCACCGTTCCAAAAAGTTCCTCACCGAGCGCTTCGAGCTCTTCGTCGCCGGCCGCGAGCTCTGCAACGCCTACACCGAGCTGAACAACCCGTCCGTCCAGCGCGAGCGTTTCCTCGAGCAGGCTGCGTTCAACGCCGACGGCGACGACGAGGCCATGTGCCTCGACGAGTCCTTCGTCCTTGCCCTCGAGCACGGCCTCCCACCCACCGGAGGATGGGGACTAGGAATCGACAGGCTAACGATGTTCCTAAGCAACAAGAACAACATCAAGGAGGTCCTTCTCTTCCCCGCCATGAAGCCGAACCTCGAGGAGATGGCTATCCTCGCCGCCAACAAACCCAAGGAGGACGCAGTCGACGCCAACGCCAAGAAGTACCCCCCTTGCCCCCCAACAGTCTTCAAAGTAAACGGATCCGAGGAGGACCTCGGATCAGAACACGGCATGAAACTCCTCTCCTCCGTCCTAAAATCTTCAACGTGGATCTCAGGCGGTCAACCTACCGCGGAAGACGCCAAGCTTTTCAAGGTCGTTGAAGGGATGCCGAGGGAGTGCGTGGAGTTCTTTGGGGAGGTTAAGGGGTGGTTTTATAGTTGCGCGCAGTTCTCGGAGGGAGTTAGGGGGAACTGGAAGTGAACGAAAGGAGGAGAAAAAAGGGGGGAGGGGAGAGAGAGAGTTGGAAAAGGGGCTAGTATATTGGGCGGGGGGTAACATTTGTTTTTAAGAGAGAAATCTTTTGGGCTTAAAAATTGACGTTCTATGTTGTCTCCTAGACGCTCTCCACGGGCAGGGTGGTCTGGTCTTTCCACCCTTGAACGTCGTTTTGGCGTTCTTGCTTGGAAGTTCTTGGGGGCGGGTTTCTTTCTTCTTAGGTGTGTTCTTGTTGGACGTGGACGTTTTTATGTAAAAGCGATATGGGGAAGGTCGAATCATAACAACGCCACGAGCGAATTCAACATTAAAAAGGATTAATTCACGCAGGGACACTCACCTGCAGGAATCCTCCAAAATGGACCAAATCATAAAATATCATAAAATAAATTTTCGGTAGATATTCTTATAAAAATACCTTCCTTATGTGACCTTCTTCCGACAATAAATTTCGCTTCCCTTCCTTAATTTCCCTCTTCCATCCTCTTCCGTCCATTATTCTCAAGGCGTTGATCAGACGGCGACCCGAGGTCGTCGAACCTTTAGTGCCATTATTAACTGTATAAGAAACGTTTAAACGTTATTCCATAATTATATTAAGGTTATTTAGGACTAAAATGAGCTCGGTATTCGATGCCATAGCCTTTAGTAGCGTATAGCAGCAGATAATAGTGATAATAATGAAATAATGATAATAGTAATGCGTTGACACTTGCCTCATTATAAACTAACTCTCTCGTCATCTCTCTCGTCATGTTCGTCCTCGTCTCTTTTATCCCTTTAGATGAATTCTCTGACCTTCTCTGCCGTCTGTCTCTATCTCCTGCTATCTTCCTCTACCTCCTTCACCTTCTTCCTCCCCTCCTCCACTTCCTCCTCCACCTCCCTCAACCTCTTCGGAGGTAAGAAGGATCCCTCCTCCTCCCCCGCCGCAGGCGGCATGGGAGGAATGGGTAACATGATGGAGCAGTTCAAGAAAGCCCAAGAAATCGCAAAGAAAACACAAGAACTCCAGTCAGACCTCGCCAAGGAAATGATAACCGGTACCGCAGGTACCGTCACAGTGACAGTGAACGGGCAGCAGAAACCCGAGAAAGTCGAGCTGGGGGACATGACGCTGAGCGCTGAGGAGATGAGCGAGGACGTTAAGAAAGCTATCGATGACGCGCACGCGAAGAGTATGAAGGTTATGGGGGAGAAGATGCAGACGCTGTATGAAGGGTTGGGGCTTCCGGGGATGGGGGGGGCGCCAGAGCAGTAGGGGGAGGGCGAGGGTGAACGTAATCAAAAACTAATTATTTAATTAATTACTATCAATAGGAAAAAACCCATAATTTTATATCCTTCAATAAGGCGTTTCGGCATAATATTATTTCAACCCGTTCTATTGTATATGTTTCAAAGTTCCCCCGCCTTGCTGATACCTTCTCTCCTCTTCCCCTCAACGTCATCAGGCGTACTCTCCACCCCGTCGAAGAACGCGAACCTCCCCTTCTCCTTCTCGAATACCATCGCGTCCTCAGGCCAAGGCCATCCGCCGAACTGAGTTGACTGATAGTCTCTGAAGGCTTGCATGATCTCTGACTGGGTGTTCATTACGAAGGGGCCGCGCTGGGCGACCGGCTCGGAGATTGAGACGCCGGAGAGGACCAGGAACTCGGTCGAGGAGGAGGAGGTAGGAGGGTTCGATAACGTGAGGGCTTTTGAGGGGTCGATTACGGCGTAGACTTTTGACTTGAAGGAAACGCCATCTATTACGCCTTCAGTTCCCTCTATCATGTAGAGAGTTCGGTTGACGCCTTCTGTGGTGGTTGAGGGTATTTTTATTTTGCTGTTTGGGGGGAGGGTGATGTGGTAGATTGAGACTTCATTGGAGGGGTCGGCGGCCCAGGAGTTGGGGGGGGGAGCTTCGCCGTTCAAGCCCTTGTACTCTCCTGCAAACAGAGTTAAGGAGGAGCCGTCGTCGCGGGTCACCTTGTTAACTTGCTGAGCCCAGTGCATTTTGAAGCTCGGTTCGCACATCTTGTTCTTGGCGGGGAGGTTGAGCCATATTTGGAAGAAGCGAGTGGGGTTATCGCTCGTCTGGTTGACCAAGGGGAACATCTCCCCGTGCACGACACCTCCGCCGGCAGTCATCCACTGGAGGTCCCCGTCTCCGTACCTTCCGCCGTTGCCCATCGAGTCGGTGTGGTCGATGACCCCCTCCATCGTGGCGGTGATTGTCTCGAAGCCCCTGTGTGGGTGCTGCGGAAAGCCAGGTATCCTATCGCCATGGTACATCCTGTAAGGTGCAGAGGGGTCAAAATCCGCCCCGTTGCCGACGCGAGGGGCCTCCATGCGGGTATTTCCGGGAGGGTACTGATCCTTATGATAGACGCAAAAGAGGAATGGATCCAGCGTCTGAAAGGGTGGAGCTGCACAAGGGGTGAGCAACCAATCAACGTCAATTTGTACATAGTTTTGTACGACACCGTGTTATTCATAGAAGTGCCTTCGAATACCACCTGGATATCTCTAACTACTCAAAAATCACGTCAAATTTACTGTTCAAATAACGCTTGTATGTGATGGAGCAGAGCTAGTCCGAGTCGCCCGGAAAGACATATCACGGGCGGGGCCAGCCACAACATGCACTCACTTCCTAAAGCAGATACCGCCCTTATCGTAGAGGTAACACCGGAGGCCATCGTTATGATCTATTCAAAATTGAGAAGCAAGACATCCAGATAAGTCCTGTGTGGAACGCCTGAGACAGCTAGCTCTCACCAAAGATAGGAATCTCTCTGGGCAAGCCTTCCCACATCTTAAACCCGCGCGAGAACACAATGTCGGATAAATTCTTCGATGAAATCCTCAGTAATTCTTCTACCGCTTCCGAACTTGAGCGGTTAGTAGAAAAAGCCAACTCAAAGCTGACCCGACTACGACAGGAAAAGCAGATAAGTTCAGCACCCTCACTTTCGTCAGGCGGCACAACCGCGTCAGCGCCATCAAGAAGAAGCTGGCCAACGGGGGAAACCCTCACCCCCACAAGTTCCACGTCTCCCACCGCGTCCCCGACACCGTCTGATGTCCCGGACCGGGCGAAGGAGCGCCAGTTGACTCGAAGGAACGGCGTGAAGGGTGCTAGCCATGCTATGCCCACCCTGAGCAGGCGAAATAGCTATGATGGCAGTGACAATGCCGAAGTGCAGAAAGCGTTCCTGGATAACTTGATGTCTGTTGCGCTGATCAAGCGGAAGGGTTGGGAGGGGGCGAACGACGATGATGTGAAGGAGCTCGAGGAGCTCTTGGACGGAGTCATCGCGAATTCCGGCGACGTGGTTGAGGCAGTGTCGAAGGTGAGAAGGTGGAGAAGACACTCAGTTTCCTCGCAGACGACGTGGTTGTTCATTACATTCTAACTCGTCGCTTTGCTGCTCGGTCGCTTCGAAGTGGTACGATACGTCTGTCCCTGTCCAAGGTCTAAGCGCACTAGCAAAGGAGAACCAAAAGAAACTGTTCGTCCGGATTGCAAAACGGCACAGGTGAGTGTGTGGCTTCGCTCGCTGCCACTATATCTGCGTCAAATCATATCATAGCTACTTTATCCTAACTCGTCGCTTCGCTCCTCTCCTCGGCTCAACTACACAGGACAACGCGGAAAATGGCTCGCTACGGAGTCGGGATGAAGATTGCGTTCACTCTTGTCCTGGGGTACGCAGATATATCCACCGATTTGCTGGTCGCCAAAAGTTACTACGATGCTGGTAATTTCGACACAGCGTACGCAACTGCGGGGTTCGCATTTTTAGCCATCATCATACAATCAATGTGCACCTTCTTTTAGTACAAGAGGAAGTCGTGGGCTGAGCGACTTGCGCGCTCCCTGCTATCTCTCCTTGGGCTCGGGCCGCTCGTGGAAGGGTGGAGCGTTTGGACAGGTAAGGAGAGCAAGAACTTGTTGCTCTCTGGGGAAGTCATGTACGCGGGCATGAAAGGGGTGGAGATCAGCTTCGAATCCATCCCTGAGAGTATCATCCAAGTCGGCGGAATTCTGGATGCGAAAAAGGGGGAGATACAGACAATCCAGATCTTGGGCATATTGTCAAGTATATTATCGGGAGCTTTCATCATGACTGACGGCAACTTCGGCTTCATCCTCAGTCACTATTTGCAGAGTCCAGGCGATCCTTTCTACGGCTGGATTCCGAAGGTAGGCGGGTGGCAGAAGCGGCGGCAGATGTTCGGCATGTTCCTATTCAACGTCGGCTATTTCGCCCAGTTCGTCTTTGCAATGTCCCTTGGCGTTCAGGCATTCGGGTCGACAACGCCCCTCTTCGTCCTGATCGGGCTGGAGTTCTCCTTCATATGCGCTTACATGGCTTACAAGCAAGAGCTGTCCGGCTTTTCGATAGTCGGTCACCCGTCAGCCATCACCAACATCTTCGTTCCGTTCGTCGTGTGGGTATTCCACTATTTGCTGACCTGCGCTGTTCCGATGGTGATCGCTTCGGCCCCGATGGAACTAGGACCGGAGGTATTCGCAGGTATCATTGTGTGGCGGCTCTTGACAAACGGAGTCGTCATTTATCTGGCGCTAGGCAGCATCGTAGGGGCGCCTTTGACATTTTCGTCTGGCATGCTCGGATACGGGGTCATTTTGGCGCTGACGCTGGCTGGGCTAACCTTATTCTTCCTGAACTGCGACGAGAACTTTGACAGGAATTTATTTTGGAGACCGAAGTCGGGAAAGGAGCACTGCCGAGATTGTTGGCAAGACGAGGTCATCTGGACTCCGAGACATAAAGAAAAGGATTCCGAGATATGGGGTTGGGTCGGGAACACGCACCCAACCTACCTACCCTTCGACGATATGAGCCGGTGGCTGTGCAAAACTCTAGTCGAAAAGTACGAGGACAAGGCTGTAGAGAGGCCAGATTGGATTAGAGGAAAACTCGCCGAGTCGTTATTGATCAAGCGCTTCGCGGAAATCTACACCTGGAAAGGTTTGAACATGGAAGACGTCAACGAGGCGATGGACAAGCTCTTCGGAAGGAGCGGTAACAATTTGGAAAGAAGACGCGACAAGATGCTTACATTCATAAAGAAACGCGCAAGTACAGATTCGTCAATCAAGAAGAGTCCAAGCAAGTCTCTGAAGATCACGCCATTAGTTGACGATGATTCAGCCTCAACGTCGGCGTCGGCGTGGGACCAAAGTGAGACCTAAGTGATAATTATTTATTTGTAGAATGAAACGGGTCCTTTTTCCCTTTTTTCCCCCCTTCTCTCCCTCCAAACCCCTCTCCCCCCCCCCCTCCTCCCTCCCCCTAAAACCTTTAAAATAACCCTCCCCCCCCCTCCGTTCATCTCGGCATCTTAATCTGCTCCCTGAGTTGCTCCAGCTCCTCCCTCTCCTCCATGCACTTCTCGATCCTTTTGATCTCCTCCTTCGTCTGCCTCGCCCTTTCCTTCCTCAGCCTCTTCGCCTCGAAGACAGCCCTCTGCCTAGAACGTACCGTCGACTTCAACGTAGAAACCTTACCTACGGACTTAACTGAAGCAACGTTTACGTCCTTTGACTTCAAAGCCTTGACGGACGTGGTTTTAGGTAAAGGCCTAGCCTTGAAACCGTTAGCCTTACTCGTAGTCTCCTCCTCGATTATTTTCTTCTTAGCTTCGCTCTTGACCTTGATAGAAGTACTAGCTTCAGAACCACCGGCGAGAGTATCACGTTCGAATGGCTTCGCGTTCAAAGCTCTAACCTTCGTCTTAGAAGTTTGATGTGTTAAACTCGAGACTTCCGTTGAATTTGAAGTTCGTACGCGAACGGGGATGGAAGGTTGCGCAATAGAATCATGGTGAATCACACCGAGCTTAGGTGACTTAGGTACTGTAGCCGAGCGTTTCGGCATGCGAGGTACGCCTGTGACACCTCCGCTACCGCGGTCACCGTTGGAGGATGGTAGGGGTCGTGCCTTGAATGGTTTGTATGGGTTTATTCCTGTTATCCTTTGCTTTTTATCGGTTGAGGTTGGGTTGGACTTTGAGGTTACGGAACGCTTGGGACGGGTAGAAGGGCGGGAGGGGAGGGAGACGCGGCTGGTGGAAGGGGCGGGGCGGGCCTTGAACGGACGGGGGAAGGAGG